>CATQJL010000316.1:20085569-20206878 GCA_958299035.1 Cylicocyclus nassatus
CCTTGTAGGAAGCTGAAAATCTATGTTTGTACTTCTAAAAGTTTGTGGTATGGAACCACTTATGTCAGAATGGCTAAGCGTTTCATTAGCTAAGACATGTCAACTTTCATTTTTTCAGTTTTTGATCTTGGAAAAATATCGCAACTGTACATATGAATGTTTGATGTGTACAGTATATGTCTGACCAAGATGAAAGTCCGCAGGATGTTTTTGGACGGAAATCTGAATTTTGGGTGTTTGAGTTTTTTGGATTTTGCTTTCAAACTTCACTTTGACCAAAATTTTGGCGGTCGTTCCAACCTGCAGAGGTTGCTTTGCTCTATCGAATGATATGTTTCCCACATTCTTGCATTTACACTGCCGAGTAAGTACCTGCATTGATTTCCGAACACCCAGTATTTCACCTGCAGATTGTTTCAGTTCTGCTTGCTCCGGCGTATCAACGCGCAACATCCAATTTTTAATTTTCTTTTCAGGCATTCATTGTAGCAAATGTGTGCATTGCAAGGTTTTAAGTGCAATAGCCAATTTTTTCATCCTATACCAACAAATTTTGCGTAAAGAAGGATTTTTGAAGAAAAACCTTGCGCCTCCTTAAGTCAAAACTTTTGAACCGCTTTTTCATGTTATCAACTCTATATTGAGCTGAAACTCCTATCTGCAAAATGCTTCTTGGCTGCTGCACACACAACACCAAGAATTGGCAGAAAAATTCTTTAAAACTGAAAAGAAGCCGTGCATCCAAAAAGGGATGTTATGAAGAGGAAAAGGGATTGGTGCGAATAATTGTGAATATGTAATTTTGAGTGTTGGCTAAATAAATTCAAAAATGTTGACTTAAATCTCCTGATTTAATTTCACAAAGAATTAGGGGTAAGAGAACTTAAGAAATTGGAGGTTCTCTTTTAGGCAATTAATGGGGACACCCGATGTGTTAACAGAATTTGTCGAACGGATGCACATGGCTGGATACACTTGGTCGAGGAGAGGGTCATTTGGGTAAGGAAAATTTCTAGATGTAAAAGTTTGAGAGCACCTGAGGATCTTCGCAAGTAGGAGGAGTAAGGAACTTTGGCAGGTACAATCTGTCTCAATTGTGAAACGTTGACTGGAATCCGCGCTAGAAATGCGGAAATTTTGCGCTGCATTTGCTAGCTCACAGCATTTCCAGAAAGATGGAAGAAAAATGAGCTGAAGACATACAGGTCTCAAAATGGCGATTTCTAGAAATCGTAAAGGTGACGCAGAACTTTTGGTTGCTAAGCGCATCGTGCCAGTTCTGGTCTCATGCGGATTGGGTTAGACTGTGAAGTGTAAGTGTGACGCATTTTCAATACAACAGCTTTTGAGCGAAACTCGAAGTCGGCTGAGTTAGATCTAGAGAGGGTGACAATGCGAGATTGGTAATTTATGAAGTTTCATATAGAAACTTTGGGGTGGAAAGGTAAGTAGAGATTTCGACTTGGCTTACAGAGCTCAGGCAAGAATACACAAAAGTTGACTATTTTGCGGAGCATATGAGGAAGGCGTGGGGATAAAAAGCTGAGATTTGTTAGGGAAATCTTGGAAACTTTCATAAAATCAGAAACGATTTGTGACACTTTGACTCCGATAACCCGGAGATTGGCAAGAAAAAGGTTCGCCACAAAACTTTAAAAGCTTTTACTTTTAGTCACATCCCACTTCGCATACAATGCGTTCAACGAGGCCAGCGCCGCGTAGTGCAGTCACACATCTACGCGCGAGCGTTACCGTAGGCGCAGCGTGCGGGGACCATGCTGCGCGCAACATCGCGGGCCTTGATTTTATCATTGTATCTTGTAACTTTTCCTTTTTTGTGTGGCGTATTGCCGTTTTTCTTGCTTCTGTGCTCATATGCGATTTGTCTTGGTACCGGATGTGATTTTTTTCGCAGCTAAGGAAGGAGGTATCAAATCTTTGAGCGTTTTTTCTCAAGACCTCTTTCATTTCATCCAGGCTATCTTCAGATGGCTGATTCCGGATGTCATGATTCATTATATTGACTCCGTTTTAGTGAGCATAATCGTATATCGTCTAGGTTTGAGCGAACAGCGCGTTAGCGCTGTTTACTCAAACTGTTTTCTCAACCTCTACGTCATACGATTACATCTCACACTCTCACCTTTAGTAAAGAGGAAGAGAACCAGCCGTTCTCAATATTCTCAGATGAAATGATTTAGATTACATCTTCTTTTACACCTCAAACCTCATTTTGTCTTCCAATTCGCGCAGTGATACTTTGAGAGATCTCAGGAAGATCCCCGAAGTAGCGTTTCAGACAGGAAAAGCTCATAAATTTGAAAGCAGGACAGCGAAAAAGTTAAGAAAGAAGAAAGAAAAGTAGCTAATTCAAGGACCACGCCGCTTTGCGCGGCATGGTCCCTGCACGCTGCAGCCGACGGTAGCGCTCGCGCGCAGGTGTGTAACTGCACTACGCGGCGCCGGCCCCGTCAAACGCATTGTACACAGCCAGTCTAAAGCGCAGCTTCATGGCGCTTTGGATGATCGAAGATGATCAAAGCTACGAGCAAATCAGTCAATTTTTTCTAGAAAACAGAGTGATTGCTGTTTGAACCCAAGAAGTACTTCATTGTAAGGCCATTTCGAATACAATATTTATAACTTTCTAGAAGTAGTTTTGCTTTGACAGATGCAGTTGATTAAATGACAATTTTTTTATTATGTGACTAGTAACGGGACATATGAATTACAATGGTCCTTAAAACAAGTGTCCAATGTAGTATAATTGCAATGTAACATGATACTGTCCAATTCTATTTGACACTCACTGTAGCATGCTGACCCTAGGTAACCCGGAAAAGTTAGAGAGAGAGAGAGCGAATATAAGAGCAACATCTTCAAAGTAAATCGTATGTCTCTTTTCTGTAAGACTTAATCGATCTTCGGTAGTATTCAGTTTATTAGGTTGTCCCGAAAGTTCGTTCGCACCATTTTCAAAAATTTATAGCTTTTTAAATTCTAAACGAATTGGCACAAACAAAATTTTGCGTAAGAGAGGAACTCATGCACTTTCTAACTGTACCTGAAATGTTCGTTAATATATACAAATGAAGGAGATAGAAGCTTAAAACCAAAATCACTCAAAAATTGAATTTTTCTTGTAAGGTCATAAAAAATCGGAAACTTGCAACAAAAATCGGAGCAGTGGATATTGTAGATTCTTTCAGCAGCTCTTTCTAACACTGCAAAGTTTGCGCTGATTGAGCGTCTCCATGAAAAGTTATGGTTTCCCTGAAAAATGCCAAAATAAATCAAATTCGCCCTTTTGTATTGCTTCCTCGAAAATCATAACTTTTCATAGAGACGCTCAATCGGCGCAAACTTTGCACTGCTAGATAGAACTGGTAAAGAACCTACAGTATCGACTGCTCCGATTTTTGTTGCAAGTTTTCGATTTTTTATGATCCTACACGAAAATTCAAATTTTGAGTGATTTTGGTTTTGAGCTTCTATCTCCTTCATTTGTATACATTAAGAAACAATTCAGGTACAGTTGCAAAAAGCATGAGTTCTTCTCTTACGCAAAGTTTTGGTCGTGCCAATTCGTCTAGAATTTGAAAAGTTATGAATTTTTGAAAATGGTGCGAACGAACTTTCGGGACAACCTGATATTTGAGCAGTAGTTAGTTTTAGAGAAACTCTTTATTGTGCTGTATGTCGTGCTGCTGCGTCCTATGATTAGCTTTTGATGAAAAGGTGATTAACTCACTTACTTTCGAGAATCCAAAGGAGACATCCAGCCGAAAGATCTGGCATAAGCAAAGCCATTAAAAACCTGTTCTGCTACTCAGGGCTCGGCACAGCTGGCATCGGGTCAAGCTGGTATCGTTTTTAGGGCGGAAAGCAAAGGGGATAGCGTTTTTTTGGGGTCCGAGAGACCAAAATAGCAGCTTTGAATGTCGCCGGCATGCTGTCCATCAAACAAACAAAGGTACTGTTTTTATTAATAACGCGATAGTATGACACCAAATTTAGTGTGTACATGTGCGTTGGGGGACCCGAACTATGGCCCAAAAATTTATGAAAACTTGTGTGGATGAAAGCCGTGCTGAACTTCTTTTTTTTATTAGCTGGCACCGTGCCAGCTGGGTGCCATCTGACAAGGGAATGGTCAGAAGTCGAAGTGACCAATCCATACAAGCTGCATATCATTAGATGCAGCATAAAACGCTGACTCTGAATCTGTCTTCATTATCTGCAGAGCGCTTTTGTGGACGAAATTATAAGCCGTTGAATGTCATTATTTTGCTAAGAAATTGTGCGTGTAAAGTGCAAACTTGGCCGTACAAAGCCATTCTCGGCTCAGTGTTGGACCAAAACACGCATTTAGGTTACTTCATTTGACCAGCACCTAGAACTGAGCTGAACGAGCAATAATGTGCCTAATTTCGCAATTTTTGTGTACGATTTTCCCGCAGTAAAGCACTTCGCCTACAAAGGCGCTCTGCAGATATGGAAGATCGATTTGAAATCAGCATTTTATGCTGCATCGAATGGTATGCAGCTTGTATGGATTGGCCACTTCGACTTCTGACCATTCCCTTGTGAGCTGGCACCGACACTTTGCTCACATAAGCCTTCATACTTTTTTTTACAAAAAATGTATCAACACTGTAAAAGTTTACATACAGAGAAGAAACATTTTCATGTTTTCTTTTCAGCGTTTTATAGCCATCTGGAAATTACTCGGTCTGCTTCATAGTCGAAAAATCGGCTTTTTCTGCTTTTCAAGATGTGATTTAACCACTTAAAAAGCTCAGAAAGCTCTGAAAAGTTGTTCCATGAAATCAGAATGCATGAAAACCGTACTACCCTATTTTACACAATTCAAAAATAATGACGGGTCTTTAAGACAGGTCAAAGCGGATTTCGTACGAGATTTTAAGATCAAACGGGACTCCGTTTTAAGTTTCCTGGTGCCAGCTCGTGCCGAGCCCTGCTGCTACTTCTTGAACAAAATTAAAGAACAAAATTAAAAGATATCTTAAGTTGTTCGTTTTCTTCAGAGGCCTCCTCCACAGCTTCCGTTCAGGTGGATGTTGAATGCGGTCCTCGAGTGCCACTATCATGGCTTATTAGTATTAGGTATTCCATGTTGAAACGTCAGACCGCCACTAACAATAAACGTCTACTATCCGCGGTCGGCTTACTCACATAATAACACCAATTAACAATGCCGAGCTACAAAGAGAGAACTTGGAAGTTAGAAATATTGTTTTTTTGGAAAACTAGCTGTTAACAAAAAAAAGTACGCGAACATTGACAAAGGTTTAGCAAAGGAAAGGCTTTGAGAATCGTGACAACTGGATACTTTGGCAAGAAAATCCCATGCAATATGAAGTAAAGGGAAGACTTAGCTAGTGCAGGCAAGGAGAGCTGATGCAATAAAGACTCAAAAGAATTTAGAACTTTGCGCTTAGGATGTTTGCACATCCACAAAGAAAACATGAGTGATTATAGTAGTTTCTTGGAGAAGATAGGAAAATCTTCAGAAGGAAGATTTTTTGGTCGTTTAATAGAGAAGCTTTAAGAAGGAAAGTGTTCCCTGACTCTGAAAGCTTTGTATACCGAAAAAGCACGCGCGTTTAGAGATGTGTTAGCATGATTTTGATCGAAGTGATAAATTTAATGGACTATGCTCTGAACTATGCGCCTCTTGAAATGGTAGTTTGGACCCTATGGAACGGTCAAATAGAAAAAGGAAAACGGTTGAGCATTTGGCAGTGAAACATAAATTCATAAAATTGCTCTGGTTACAGCAGGCGTAATCAGAGCTATACCTTATATTTCTGAATGCCAAACTAATTAACGCTTGTATGGAGTATAGCCGCAATTCTTCAGGCGACTGAAGCCATTTTGAAAAATCTGGCTTGGAATTTTAGAGGTGCATTCATCTTGAGAAGAAAAAAAAGTCCTGGGCAAAAAATGTTTTCCACCTACGGAAAATTGAGTACTGGCGAAGTATGAGGGCGCACCAAGGGAAGCTATAAATGCACAGCGGCAAGAATTCGAAGGAACAAAAGGCGTTTAAAATATAGTGACTATTACAGTAATAGAAGTTGTGCTGCAACAGTACCAAAATTATGTGTTATAATAAACAAACAATGCATGTTAGTCGAGTCCTCACAGGCGTGTTCTCTAATCTTCTAGATAGGAGACGGTGTTCTGTTGTTTCCGATAACGCGGTATTTTGAGAGGTGTTTGCAAATGCGCGGTTCTCTGCTTTTTCCTGGAAAACTTCTTCTTAAAAACGAACTACTGACAAGGAGAGTGACTATCTCTCCCAATTTTGAATAATATTCATAACTAACTATTAGGGCTATGCTCTTCGCGCTGATTTCCAATTTCTTTCATTCTTGCTCATTGTAATTATTTATTTGCCATTTACAAAAACGATACTCAATAAGATCTTTTTGAACATATAGTCACAAACTTACAGGAGAAACGAGAGGAACGAGACGAACAGTACGACGAAACTGACGAAATGAGATTATAGCATACGGATGAACAGCTGGCATGATAGCGAATTGAAATGCTAAGTCTCCTCGTCCCTGGTTGTGCCCTTTAAAAAAAATTATTATTGGCAATCCTGGGTAAACTAGCCTTATACACCAATATCAAATTTCTTCTTTGATAAGAAGTACGAACTGACTAGTCGTTGCAGTAGGCGTTCATATTGATCACTTGTTCGCTGACGTTAGGCATACTGTCGAACTCACAGACTAGGTACGAATACGCGTGAGCATAAGTCCCGGATAATAAGACATGTCTGAGCATCCAAAATCCGTCATATTTACAGGTAATACCTAAAAAACGGATGATGCGCGGTTGTCGAACTGTCGCAAACAAAATCTTATTAGTTGAGCGCAGAAGATTCGTGTCATATTGAGGTAAGATTGGACTTGTTTGCTAGTAGGGCCTTCTCGAGAGATTGTAACAGAAACAGTTTCAAAAGACCATCTTTCTTTTTGAGAGTAATCTGCATCATAGAGAAAACTTAAAAATTGGTAAAAACGAAATGCTTACCGTGCGCCCAATTTACCTAAACAGATAGTCTTATATAACAAAAAAATGAGCCCTGTCCGACCTGAATATAGATATGCGATGCACATGTTGCAAACCCCGATAAAAATACTTTTTTGCCGCGAATCATGAAGGGTGCCGTGTGATCTGCTAGGATTAACGAAGCTTATTTGAGATTTGGAACACACATATACAAGAATTTCCCGTGCGAGAATAACGCCAGTTATAGTGTAATTGTTTACTCAATGCTGAAAGTGTTGGTCATACCGTGTCAAAATTTTGAAATATGTAGGTGGGCTCGAAAACTTATTCAAAGGTCGTCAGATTTGTGATTTTGCGTTCAAATGCCGGAGGTTTCTACCGTTGATAATGCGCTTTTAGCTGTTGTAGTCATCGTGATTGTTGTAATTTTGGTGTTCAAACTCGCTGGACAGCATGATTAAGCCAGCACTTCTTCATGGTGTTTTAGCGTCCGCGAACGTTGATTCAAGAAACAAGATCGTCAATTCTGACTGGTTATAAAAACTCATTCGAGAAGAAAATCCAAAAAGCTATCTAAGAAGTAAATGTGACATTCTCTCGATCGAAAGTACATTTTAAAAAGAGAACTTGTAAATACCTTCGAATAAAACAATTCAGTAAGCAATTCAGTAATTCTTTTTGCTGTGGTGATGAGATGATGCACAATTAGCATATGTATCTAACATAAGAAGTTGCGGCCGATTTCTTATTGCATAGTTAGTTGGTCAAGTTTAATCTCCACTATCACACTTATTGTACCAAGCATAACTTACCATACAATCTTGTTTATTTTTGAACCAATTTCCAATGGATTCATTAGCTGCTTCTGTTCCATTTTCAACGAAGTACTTTTTGCTGAAGTTTACAACAATATGAACAATATAGATATGAGTCAATGTTCTATGAATTACCTCAGGTTTTGATTCCTCATATTGTACTGGATATAATTGGCTGTCCCATGAGGTCCCATTACTGCATATTTATGTGCGGTAGATTGCAAATAGCAGTTGTATTGCTGGAAGGTGATATGAATATTGCTGTTTCACAACCGAGTCTGATGTATCTTCGAAAATAAATGGGAACAGGGCCCGGCACGAGGTGGGCAAACGGGGTTTTCCAAAACGAATTCCCCTTTGATCCCAATAAATTTTACGAATACCCCCTTACCCCCCAAAAATGACGTTTTGTGCTTGTGCGACGAGATAAATGGCCACACTTCGCCTAAAAGCGCTCAAAAGCGCCCAAATTGCTCAAATTCCTCAACTTACTCCTCAGCTGTATCAAGATAAGAAACACGAAGAAAAATAAGCAAGAAAAATGATTAATGAATGAGAAAATATCAAAGAAACGCAGTCATAGGAATGAGAGACGCCGTTCCCGCGCGTATCGATTGACTGGGGCGCGCTTTCCATCTTAGGCTGCGTTCATACTGATTCCCATGTTCTGGAACTGTCCCCGCACAGTTCTCGCACTGTGCTGAAACTGTGCGGGAACTGTGCGGGAACTGTGCGGGAACAGTTCCAGAACATGGGAATCAGTATGAACGCAGCCTTAGAAAGCTAGGCTGCTGATGCGATTTTGGGCTCTAACAAGGACAAGAGGAAGAGTTTGGGAACCAAAATCTCACCATATATTAAACTTTAGGTGCACAACAGATTTATGTGAAAATTTTGAAAAAACTATGTGAATTGAAAGTTTTGCCCACCTCAGGTAGGCAATTGCCCACCTAAGGTGGAACAAAGTTAAGCACGCTCTCCATTCACATAAGTTTTTCATAATTATTCATGCATTGTTCCTTAGTCGTACTGCGCGTATACACACTAAGTCTCGCGCGATTTCGTTACCTCTGCGTTGCAAACGAGCCATTTTTCCATTTCTTTGGTAGCGCAAAATTTTCAGAAAAAAGTTTGCCACAACCTTCAGTCACATAATTTTTCAACGAAACTCCTCAGTTAAGCCCTGCAAGCCTGTGTGCATGTACTTACCAAGTTTCATACCATATCGTTCATCTGCGCTTTAAACGAGCCGTTTGAATTCACATCTTCATTTACAAGTTTTGCGAAATTCTCGGAAAAAATGCTAATTACTCGTTCCGTTCACATAAGTTTTTCATAATTTTTCATACTATGTTTCCACTAGCCTCTTTCCGTTCGCATACAAAATTTGGTGTCATATCGTTGCACATACATTGAGAACTAGTCATGTATGCTGTTACAAATAGCATCGCTTGGGCGACGTCGCGCGTGCGGCAATTAGCGACGGCGCGGTTTGACGCGCGCGAACTCCAGTGTTCGCCTGTTGAGGCACATAACATGTTAAGATAAGTAGCGAGCATGAACTACCAATTTTTTTTCGGTGCTCCGCCCCGGACCCCGCAAAAACGATTTCCCCTTTGCTTTTTAGCCCCAAAACGATTTCCATCTTGTCATTTGCCGACCTCGTGCCGGGCCCTGAATGGGAAGCAAACAGCGAACCCGGTTTCAGCATGAAATTGCATTGCAACAAAAAGCTGATTAACACCAAAAACAATTTGTGAATTTAAAAGCTCACCACATTCACGCCGCACATCTGCAATATTTTTTCTTTGAAAGCAGGAATCCACTCGTTTGGGAAATTTCCAGGAAAATACCAACTATTGCACGGATCTCTTGGAACTGGACTTGGATGCCACTGGGCAAGGTTGGGAATGATCAGAAACTGATGGGACCATGATGAAGCCATGAATTGCCTAACAGGTTCAACTCACGGTAAGGAGAACGCAGTAAAGCACTCCAGTAGACATCGCACATTCACAAAACACTTTCATGCAATCACACATCTGGAAACGCTCATATCTTAACCGTTCTTGCTTACGTCAAGTTTTTTCATATTCTTAATAATTTAAACCTATGAGGTTTGTGATCTTCATATTCGCGTTACATAGAGAAGTAATATCTTTTATTCCAGGCAAAAAAGCCGCTGATATGGTTTGTACATGGCTCCGGGCGTACTTCACGCCATTTTAATCGCCATTCGATCTGGCATTATTCCAAATGTTTTCGAATTCAACGCTTGCGGACTACAAAATCGAAGTATGTGCAACTCTTGTGGATTGATTAAGTGCTCTATTCCTTTTTATTCAAAATGCGCTAACAGTGAGTTGTAAACATTTTTGTTATTGCCAAATCGCATCGCGCAACTGAAACGCGTGAAGTATGCCCAGGGAAACGTAGGTTTATGCCGTTCTACAATTCAACTGTCTTGACAGCAAAAGGACGTTCGCATCAACAACTGCATTTCATTCCAAAACTTATTTTTAAATCAGTGCGTCACCTCCGTTCTGCGGTGGTTCGCACTGGCTCTGTTATCTGTATGCCTTTCTCGTGCTCACATAATGATGACTATGAAACTCACTGCGCGATGCTGAATATCACAAATGAATTGTAAACAACTGTTAAGTCTTGAGGCATAGCCATGTGTGATTTCGGTAATTTTGAGAAAGCAAACTTTTTTGCAAAGGAACAATTGCGAATTCGAATGGATTACTGAAATTATTTTGGCTTGACAATCGTCATAAGGATAAAAGTAGTTTTGGGCCACATTTACATGCAAAAATCTTTTCAGTTTTCCAGGTACAACTTTGCCAAATAGACTTTTTACCGATCACCCCTTTTTGGCACCGTTTTCGCAGAAAAGCCTTTCAACCACTTTCTAGGCTTGAATTCATGTGGTGCATCTACATGTCAGGCAAATCATGACTTTGCAAAAGTCGAATTAGCGACATAGTTTTGATCGCTAAAAGATGCTTGGACCCGTTTTTTTAAGGACCTGCTTATAGAATTTTCCTTCCTTGCGCATGATGGACCTATATGCTGGTGCGGTATGTTGTGCAAAATTGTAGCTCGATAGCTTGGCTGCAGCTGATTCTATGAGTTTCGTGACAGCCTGGCATACACACACGCACAAAAAGACAGACGCTTAGCGCTTTATTGTAAGATATGATAGCTTTGCTCTAAAGGTTAATAAGTTCCTTGTTTCATTGCAATTGCATGCAGTTTTTTCTTGCCAGGAAAGTTGAAACGTAGCTTATGTCAAAGCGGGGCTATGAAAGTGGATGTCAGGTTGGTGGACAAAAAAGATGGTTTTTGATGAGATGAAAGTTTTTTTTTCTAAAAGATGAAAGTTTTTTATTTTTAACATCCTACCTCACTACCGTATATAAGTGAACGGCAAATTTCATAAAAGTAGATTAACATTCCTGAATAAAAAATCCATGTTGTGCGCTGTTTATGAGTTATCTTGGTAAAATCGTTGCACAACCGAGCGCGCATGCTAGTGTGAATAAACACCATTCAAGCTTCACCATCGGTCGCATTCGATTCAGAAATCGAAATTGTTTATATCTTATAATGGCGTAGCTTATTATCAGGTACGTGCCAGGGACCAGCACAGGTGGCACTTGGGCAAGCTGTACATCTGGGATAAAGCAAAATAAGTTGTACTTGATGCTGAAGGGTTAACTTGCAGCGCTGGTAACGTTAAGACAACCTGGTCTACATCAAAAGACTAATAAAAGTTGATCACTAAAAATGAAAACTAGATTACCGAAAGCTTGGAAAGTTTTTTTCTAGAAAAAGCTTTATACTCAACACACTCCATTGCAAAGCACCGGTAACGATGGACACCGATGTTGCGCAAGGGGAGTAGGAAATGTATGAATGAAAAACTCATGTTTAGAGAATTGCAGGACTTTTTTTCCATATTAAAGGCAGTGTCTCATCAAGATTTATTTGCCGAGATTTTTGCATTTTGCAAGCCTGTCGGACCCTGTCTAGCACTGTGTGGGCTTGAAGTCGCACGAAGTTCCCAAAATCCCCGTTTTTGGAGGCCCCGCGGAGGCAACGTGGACGAGTTGTACCTTCCAAGTTCAGCCTCAACCACAGTGGCAGCAACAGAGGAGAGGTGGATGCTAAGTGGAGGGACATGTTTAAACGCGTAAGGGGGGAGACCGAAGGAGTCGTCCGCGCGTACCAAGTCGCTCTTCGCGTACCACTTTGAGCGATTTTTTCTCAACGTGGAGGGGGTCAAATTGAATAGGACTTGTTGCAATGGCCTATTTAGAGGTCCCTATAATAGAATATGTGAGATTCCGCGCGACCTCAACTTTGGTGAGACACTGCCTTTAGGTGGTTCGTGCTATCTGGCGAGCGACCCTGAGGTGGCCCACGGAAAACAAAGACATGACTTTCCTCTCTCTTCAAAATTTGTACGCACTTTCACATAGCTTTAATGTTTTAAAGCACTATAAACAGAGTGTTTGGGAAATACCTGGCCTAAGCTACTTTCTTCACATTCTGATGAGCTTTCTGTTTTATTGTGCTCAGTAAAAGTTAGGGTGGTTTTCTTTGATTTTTTTGTTAACTGAAACACAGTCATTACAGCTTACCACGCCTCTTTCAAAACGCTTGTTGCAAAGAAAAAACATATCACAGGAGACTTTGCATCTCTCCTAAAAACCCCTTCTTTCTAGTTTCTTCATGTATGTTTATTTGATGGTGGCCACTAATAAAGATTGTCCGGCATGTCGCAAAAATTGCCGCTACCCTCGAACCATGATCTTGCGTGTTGAATCCTAACCACATCACCATTTCACCAAATCTATTCAAGCGATTTCTTTTTAAGAACGCACAAGATGTTTACGTCTAGGATTGACATCAATAGCTCACTGGATGCCGAAATGAGGCGTACCATGTCCAATTTTGGCTCGCACCAGTCCAGTTGCGGTGAAGGGGATCACTACGGGCCATTTTATAAGCTACAAACGTTGTGATGGTCTTACCAATTTCTGCTGTCGCAGCAAGGGTTAAGCAGACATAGGAAGAGAAATTCAAGCGTTACAGATTCTATACTGGTGTTATATTGTGTGCACGAGGTAAAGCTTGTGCAAAGCTCTTATCACAACAGGGGCCTATTGTTTCGAGTACTCGTCGTCTTCGAATTCACAAAGTTGTGCGGAAATAATGATTATGTCTTCCCCACCTAATGCTGTTTCAACACTCGTTTAGCTTTTCGATCCCTCCTGACTTTTACAAGCCAAAATTGCAAGATGTGAAAGGCCAGTTGATAGCAAGTGCACGCTTCCTTAATTACAGTAGCGGCATTAGCCACAATAAGCAGCTCGCTCACTGTAAATGTAATTATCGCACAACCCTATTGTAGCTCACAGACTAATAAAAGCGCGTGAAGTCTTTCGTAGAGGTCAAGCACTCGCTTCTGTTATTGCACTTTGTGAGGATAGGGTAGGGCGATGAGCACACGTTATGAACGGTCATGAAGAAAAGTTCAGGTTTGGCATAAGGTGGCTTCAAAAACTTTCGAAAAGTTCTTGGCTTCTTGAAAAAAAGTACATTTTTCAGAGGTGCTCAGACAGAAAAAGAGTAAGGATGAAGATCAAAGGGATTAGAAAAAGAACATCAAGCACAGTAAAAAAGCTGGTGATGTTTTTATCAGGTTGTTAACTAACATAAGTTCAACAACTTTTCCCCATAACTTTTTCCTTTTTGCAAAGGGTACACTCAGACTTTGGCAATGTTTAAACTATGATGTGGGCTACAAATAAAGCAAATTGTGCTAAACTTGGCAGCGTGGTTACAGTAGGTGCACTTTAAAAAAAATTTACGAATCGTTTCACGTCGTTACAGTTTCAGCTGAAACTTGGTTTTAAAGGGGTTTTTCGACACATTAATTACGAATCTCTCATTTTACACGACAATCTTTTTTCAAAGTGACAAAAACCAGTCTTACGAAAGTGAATACGATATCCGTGTCCTGCATGTAGAATTACTCTATAACGCAACTTTATAACGCAAAGTCAAATTTTGAGATTTCGCTCACTAGTCAATTGAGGGATGTTGGCATCAAATTTGCCTTCAACTGCGTTGTTTCGTTTCCCGAAGGCGCCAGATCTCGAGCAATCTCCAACTACCTACTACTTTCTTAAGCTCAATGAGCCAACCTCTGGCAATAATTTTGCGATAGGGTAGGCTCACAAGAAAATTCATGATTACAAGACAATGCCCAGGTTTCATGACCAGAGAACATATAAAATTTTGCGATAGTTCTGCGTCGATAAGTTTGATTTAGGTGAACGCCTTCACCTTTGCTTGTAATCCAACGAAACTCCAATTTTTAGCACTTTTGGAAATATACTTGAATCTTATATATAAAGCTGAATGTCTGTTTGTCTGTATGTCTGTCTGTATGTCTGTCTGTGTGTACGTATGTTCCGAATAGAAAATTCCATTTTTGAACCGATCCGGACCAAACTTGGCACACATACACTTCGGGCCCCGGCGGGTGTCATAGGCTACTTTTCGTCATCGATCGATATCGACTTTATCGATTTTTATCGATTTTTTTGCTGAGTTCACCTACGGGGCTGGGAGTTGGCACAGGGGGGTAATCGAGCATGGGGATTCCGAATACAATATTGGCTTTCAGGATTATCGATTACTTTTATCGATTTTTATCGATTTTTTTGCGGAGTTCACCTACGGGGCTGGGAGTTGGCACAGGGGGGTAATCGAGCATGCTGATCATTCCCAAGGGGGGTGATCAGCATGCTCGATTACACCCCTGTGCCAAATTCCAGCCCCCTAGCTCAAATTTACAAAAAATCGATAAAATCAATAAAAGTAATCGATAATTCTGAAAACTAATATTGTATTCGTAATCTGCATGCTCGATTACCCCCTGTGCAAAATCCCAGCCTCGCATGTCAAAATTTACAAAAAATCGATAAAATCAATAAAAGTAATCGATAATTCTGAAAACTAATATTGTATTCGTAATCTGCATGCTCGATTACCCCCTGTGCAAAATCCCAGCCTCGCATGTCAAAATTTACAAAAAATCGATAAAATCAATAAAAGTAATCGATAATTCTGAAAACTAATATTGTATTCGGAATCCCCATGCTCACTTCCCCCCCCCCCTGTGCCAACTCCTAGCCCTGTAGGTGAACTCTGCAAAAAAATCGATAAAAATCGGTAAAATCTACATCGATCGATAACGAAAAGTGGACTGTGACACCCGCCGGGGCCCGAAGTGTATGTGTGCCAAGTTTGGTCCGGATACGGCGGAGCCGGGTAAGCCAGCTAGTTTTTTATATTCCGTCACTAACAAGGGAAGGATAGTTGGATGCCGCGGCCATTCCTAATGATTTCTATACCAAAAAATGCGCCTTCGAATGCAGATTCTGAATCTGTGCTCGAAATCTGCGAAACGATCTTTTGAAGAAAGTTATGAACTTTTTTCCTTGAAAATTTAGCCTACTTTTGGATAGTAAAAATCACCAGATTTGATCTAGCCTACCGTTTGATGCTACTGAAAAATATTTTAGACGTAGTAATATTTATTTAGATTATCTGGATCATACTCAGCATTTGGAAAGGAGAGAAAATTTTTTTATTGACGATTTTGACCCTCCGCAGGAACGCGTATTTTTTAATGAAAAAAATCATAACCCCATTCAGATTATCGTTTCGCAGATATGAAAGACAGTCTACGAACTAGCATTTAAAAGCGCATTTTTTGGTATACAAATCATTATGAATGGCTACGGCATCCAAGTATCCTTCCCCTGTAAGGCTGCGTTCATACTGATCCCGAAGTTCGGGAACAGTTTCAGCACAGCGAAATGAAATGAGCGCTGTGCTGAAACTGTTCCCGGACTTCGAAATCAGTCTGAACGCAGCCTAAGCAGCCAAAGTATTTGTGCTTACTTGCAGCTCTTATTGCATTCAAATAAGTTGTAGAGATAGTTGCAAAAGAAAATTGAGCTAAAAAGGAGATTGAGAAGCTAACCGAGAGTTGACGAACCGCTTTGGCATGAATTACTCAGCCCGCACCAGGCTTCTTAAACAACGCTCAGACAGTCGAAGGGATACCTCCGGAGGGCAAATGGCGGGGGCCTGCCACTTCGCGCTCCGGAGCGCTCCAGAGCCCTCCCATTTCACCCATTTTGGTGCTTCGCGGCTCTCCCAAATCTGGGGCACCTCCGGAGCAGAGATTTGCGAATTCCGAAGAAGGGTCCCATTCGCCTGCTTGTGACGTCATCGTGTGTCACCGTGATTAAGAGCTTCACCCAAACCTCGTGCCTGCAAAAAATACTGACACGCACTGTAAACTATGCCGAGGATTATCAAACGAGGATAAGTATTGGTCTAGGAAAAAAACTTGCCCCGTTCGACATGCTGATCACAATAACATTCATTCCGCAAAGTAGCTTTTTCGCGAGAAACATTAAACATATTCTCGACAGCAAATGAGTATGATTGTGATTAGCAAGTCAAGCCAGCCCATCGCAAACTTTTGGCAAGTTCTGACAATGAGATCTTGCTCCTTAATTGTTGGCATTGTCCGCATCAGGGTTAACGAACGTGACTCGTCAAGATTAGTTTGACAAATCTTAATTTGCCTTCAATTACCCTTTCCTGCGCAACGAGAGTACCGGCCACACTTCGCTTAAAAGCGCTCACAAGCGCTCAAAGTGCTCAAATTCCTCAAATTGCTCCTCAGCTGCATCAAGATAGAAAACAGGAAGAAAAATAAGCAAGGAAAAGGTTGAAGGAATGAGAAAATATCAGAGTAACGCAGTCATAGGAATGAGAGAGTCGTTCCCGCGCGTATCGATTGACTAGGGCACGCTTTCCATCTTAGGGCCGCATGCATGCACTAATGCTGGGGAGGGGATTGCAGCTTATAAGAAAGCTTCATATTTTAAAGCTCCAGATATCTGGATTTCACGTTGTGTACCTATCCGTAAGTAATCCTACTACCCTTCACTATGAACATGTTGAACAGGAGCGAGAAGCTGTACAAACCGCATTTTCCAACTTTTGTATGATCCCTGATGATCCCCGGCGCTTTTCTTCAAAGTCATTTTTCTTTCTCCGAAGTTAACGAAAACCTTCCAGAGTTGTACTGAACATCTAGCACAACAGTGCTAAGCATATTGCTGACGAGAACAAATGAGTTTTTGAAAAGTCGAATTTTTCGGTAAACATCAAATTTTGACCTTTAGATCATCGACAATTTCATGACTTCGAAACATCATTTGTTCTTATCAGCAACATGCTTAGCACTGTTGGCTTAGACAATCTGCACAACTTTGGAGGTTTTTCGTTAACTTCGGAGAAAGAAAAATGACTCTAAAGAAAAGCGCCGGGGATCATCAGGGATCATACAAAAGCTGGAAAATGCAGATTGTACAGCTTCTCGCTCCTGTTCAACATGTTCATAGTGAAGGGTAGTAGGAATAATTACGGATAGGTACACAATGAAATCCAGGTATCTGGAGTTTCGAAATATAAAGCTTTCTTTTAAGCTGCGATCCCCTCCCCGCGGCCATGTTAGTGCATGCGGCCCTTAGAAAGCTAGGCTGCTGATGCGATTTTGGGCTCAGTTTCGGAACCAAAATTTTACCGTGTAGTAAACTTTAGGTGTACAACAGATTTATGTAAAAATTTTGAAAAAATTGTGTGAATTGAAAGTTTTGCCCACCTCAGGTGGGCATTAGGTGGGCAACCGTCCACCTAATTTGGAAAAAAGTTGGGCGCGCTTTTTATTCACATAAGTTTGTCATAATTTTTTATACATTGCTCCTTAGTCCTACTGCGCGTATACATACCAAGTCTTGCACGATTTCGTTTTCTCTGCGCTGCAAACGAGCCGTTTTCCATTTTCTTGATAGGAGGAAATTTTTAGAAAAAAAACCTGCCAGAACCTTCAGTCACATAATTTCTCAATGAAACCTCTAAGTTAAGCCTTGCAGGCATGTGTTCATGTACCTACCAGTTCCATACACTGTGGCCATCTGTGCGCTGCAAAGGAGCCATTTGAATTCACATCTTCGTTCACCAGTTTTGCAAAATTTTTCGAAAAAATGCTTATTATTCCTCCCATTTACATAAGTTTTCCATAAAATTTCATACTTTGATTCTAGCAGCCTCTCTTCGTTCGCCTACGTAATTTGGTGCTATATCGTTATGCCTGCATTGAAAACTGATCATGTAATCATGCTGTTCAACGGCATCGCTTATGCGACGTCGCGCACGCGGCTATTAGCGGCGGCGCGGCATAGCGCGCATGAACTCGGCTGTGCGTTGAGGCTTATGAAAACTATTTCCCAAAGATTCAGACGTATAAGGTAGTGAGCAGGATTCGACTTTCTTCTGCTTGCACTTGGAATCTTCTTCCGGGCTCCGCTCCCGAACCCGCAAAAACGATTTCCCCCTCGCTTTTTCCACCAAAAACGATTTACAGCTTGTCATTTGCCCATCTCGTGCCGGGCCCTGTTTTGAACTTCAACTCAGCAGTTTTCGGTAACAAATCATGTCTTATTCTGTCATATGAAACGATTTGTGCACATTTGTAGACATCATAGCGCATGATGTCATGTTCGCCAAATTCAATAAGAAGTTACAGAAAAGTACAATACAGAAAAGTTTTATCTGTTGCCATAATTAGCTGCTAACTCAATTTTTTTGGAATTAGCAACAATATAGATGTTTGTCTCCAGCAAATCATTTGTGTTTTTGCAAACTTGCGGCAAGCAGTGATCTCGAAAATACAAAATTTTGTTTGCTGATTTCAGCAAACCTTTCCTAGACGTTTGGAGCTCCTTGAAACAATGAAAGACGCTCATGGATCCTCTAGCTTTTTATTCCGAAAAAAGTTATGAAACGTTAACGAAAATGAAATCGTTTAAGGTGATCCAATTAAAGTACTTAGAGCGATGTCAGCGGTTTTCTTGTTTCTTTATATAGGGGCCTGCATGATCGCGAGAGTCGGACGTGCGTACGGCCATTGCGCCATGCACGACCGAAGTCAACAAGGTAGGTGCCGGACTTATCCGATTCAACCGGTTCGTTCGGTTCATAGGTCAAATCACTGCACTGTCCAACAGCAAAGATAGTGAACCGAACGAACCGGTCGAATAGGATGAGTTTGGCACCTACCTAATCGTTGGACACACGCATCTGTCGTGCGCTGCGCAGTAGCCGTACGTACGTCCGACTCTCACCATCATGCAGGCCTCTCTATGAGATTGTTTTGACAGACTGTTAGTAAAAACAAATCTGTAAAGGTCATAATATCGAACAGCAGCATGACAAGCGACGAAAGCAGTGAATTGCTGATAAAGCTGAAGAGAAATTGCAGTTTTCTTTGAAAAAAGCTAAACATGCAAACACTTTTCTGCAGTAAACTGTCCTTCCAAAACTTTCTAAGCGTTATTGCTGTTACTTGTGAATAGCCAACATATATGTATTACCACAGAGGTTTCTATGTAGACTGTAAGTTAATTTTTGTTATATTGATTCATACATTATCTGTATCCGTCAGTGACGGTCCCAGGATTTCGAACCGGGGGGATGGGGGGGGGGGCAAAAATTTATCTCCAATGAAGGTGCAGGGCGTTGGCCACGCACTCCGAACAAATTTTGGGGTGCTTCTCAAAATTTTTGCAGGTCCCCAACTCCTGAAATCTGGAAAAAGGGGGCGTGGCGTCAGCCCGCTCCCGAAAAAAATTTTTCACGAGGGTAATTTGATTTTTCAAAAAATTTTTAAAATTATTTTAATTATTTACAAGTATAAACAAGTCACTTGCACATTTTTATGACCTATATAAGTACCTTTCAAAAATTTCGCGACATATCCCCGGAGGGGGGGCTCCCCCTCTCCCGCCCTCCCCTCGGTCCGCCACTGGTACAAATACGCCGACAAGCATACATACACACATACATTCAGCTTTATTTATACAGGTTGTCCAACCTGCCCACGCAGCCACCAGGGCTCGGCACAGCTGACACCGGGTCAAGCTAAATATCGTTTTTTCGGAGTCTGAGACGGGAGGCTCCAGAAAAAACAGCAAAAATAACAACATTTTGCAGCACAAACGAAGTCTGTGTTGCAAAATTTTTCCTTTCAGACATGTACCTAAAGTTTTCAGTGAAAATGCAGAAGGCATGCTAAGTCTAAATTTGGCCGCCGACATGCCACTGAGATGCCGGCGGCGGCATCCGCAGCATGCCAGCGCGGGAATTCAATTTGTGCCAAAAACAAACAAGAGTCTAATTTACAAAGAAAACGCAATCATATGACACCAAATTTGGTGTGTACATGCTTCTTGAGGCCGAACTATGGCCCAAAAACTTCTGAAAACTTAAGTAAATGAAAGCTGTGCTGAACTCTTTTCTCACTGCACCGTGCCAGCTGGGTGCCAGCTTTATGCATTTTATGTAAAAAAGAATAAAGACTTATGTGAGGAACATTTTATGTAATGTGCCATCTAAAAATTTCTCGGTGTGGTTTAACTACTTAAGAAGCTGAAAAAACTTCTGAAAAGTTGTGCAATAGAATCGTTTACAGAATCTAAAAATAAAGATGGGTCCTTAAAACAGGTCAAAGGGGACTTCGTACGAAATTTTCAAGATCAAAGAGAACTTCGTTCTGAAATTTTCCTGGTCGCAGCTCTGCCCGAGCCCCAAAGCCACCAATAAAAAAAGACGCATTGGAAACTGGTGATTAGCCTTTGCTTTCCTTGCAAAAAGAGCAACGTGCGCATTGCGCACATGCTGACACTCCTTTTGTGCTGACCGAACAGGCACCAGCTGAGCGAGTTTCTTTGAATGTCTTAACGTACATGCGAAACAAGCTGCAGAACATACGAAAGATGCAGATGTTGTACAGTCTCAGACGAAGAAATGTGAAATGTTTTGAGAAACAGAGAGATAAGACCTCAAGGGTTGGTGCATCCAAAATAGCGAAGAGCTAGATTGTGGCTCCGCATCAGCTTACACCTCTGGCGGTCTTTTATTGTGGTAGGATATGTCATGAATGGTGGCCGCAAATGGATGTTGACATTTGATATTGAATTGATGAAACTCTCAAAATTGGTTGTGATGGAAAGGATCCGCACGCACGCCTGTTAAGTACAGTCGAGTAGATTTTCCCCTTAATATTGTGTTCTTGCACTGACGGTGAAATGCGGTAAACAAGTAGCCAAGCCAGTAATGCCAACATTTTGCGCGCGCAAATGGCCGGCGCCATAGACGTAGCTATTCCTTTACGCGCAAATTTTACCGCATTTCATCTTCAGTGCAAGCACACTATATTAAGCAGAAAATATATTCGACTGTACGTATTAGGTTCTCACAAGTCTTGTTTCATAAGTCTTGTTACATTTTGATTTCTTACGAAGATAGGTCGTGAACTTCGATTTTAATAGGCCCCAGGGTATTATTCGATAAAACAAAGCAAGCCTTATAAGATAATATGCAAAAGTTCGCACCAACTGCGATCCACCGTAAATTTGCATCCAAAATGTGAGTCGCACTGAAGGCTTAGAAAATCGCGGAAAATTCATATCTTTGTTCAAAAAATTCTACGAATTTCCTACTTGCTCACACAATTTGCTCACCACTTCAGATGCTCGCACCGTTGCTGTATTTTTTTTATCTGGAAACTGAGAAAACGAAAGTTTTCTTGTTTTTGAAAAAACAGAGCTGTGCTGTTTCTATTCATGTAGCTGTATACTACAAGTCCTTAGAAGAATAACCGCAAATTTTCAGCTTTCCAGAAACCCTAGTTTTCAAAAAATACCGAATTTCGCTTTTTTTCACTCGGGTGTTCAATGCTAAACTAGGCAATTTTCGAAAACTAAGACTTTAGGAATGCTGAGAATTTACGGTTTAACTTCTAAGTAAGTGTAGTATACAGCTACATGAATAGAAACGGCATAGCTTCGTTTTTGTAAAAACCAGAAAATTTTCGTTTTCTCGATTCCTAGATAAGGAAAAATACAGCAGCGGTACATATGAGTGTCTGATCTAGTGTGCAATTTGTGTGACAAGTTGGATATTCGTAGGATTTTTTTGAACAATATGAATTTTTCGCGATTTCTTGGGCCCTCAGTGCGACTCAGATTTTTAATGCAAATTAGGTAGGTTGAAGTTGGTGCAAACTTTGCATGTTATCTCGTAGGCTTAGTCTGCTCTATCGAATGGTACCCTGTGGCCCTGTAAAGATTATGAGGTGCTTGACTTATCACCGTAAGAAGTTAAGGTGTAATGAGACTTATGTAACAACCTAATAAAAGTGCTGATGATAGGAGGCTGCAACTTTGCTGCCTGTGGCAGCGTAGCATCCATACTATTATATAAAGCGCTAGCACCCCCATGTGAGTCAGCATGGTGTGTGTATGTTCCGGTGTTGTTTACCACTAATGGCAACTCGCCCGGCAGCAAAGATGAGTCGCGCTGATGACGTCATACAATGCTACCTCCAGACTTTTCGGCTATGCTCTTCAGCGATGTTTACGAGTTGGCACCAAAAGCAGCGAAATTAACACCACTTGAACTGTGACGACTGAATTGATCAACTCTTCACCGACTGTAATAGCTTCACTTCGAAAGTCATCAAGGGTTGGTCCAATCGTTTGTCATTATCTCACCGTTCTTTTTCTGGCATCTCGCTCCTCTTTTTCTATTATGGAGCGTTTAAATCGAAGTGCAGCATAAGTTTTTCGAAAGTCAGGTACCACGCAGTTCTTTAGACGGCTCCTTCTCAACCTACATCCAAAAATGTTTGTCAAAGTTGACGAACTTCGAAGCTCTGACTCCATTGAGTTGAAATCTCAATACTGTGTGAACTTTTTAGATAGCTGCCAACAATTGTACGAAGCACTATCTTTCCAGATAAATACAGCGTAGTCATGCAAATTATCTTGAAACTCGATAAAAGCTGGATGCAAAAGCCTTCTTCAGCTAGAAAATAGTAAACTCTGAAGAGACCACTTACAAATTCCCGAGCTTTGCTTCAGACATCAAAAATTTGTGGAGTAATTAAAAGAACGTCAATGCGATCGTAATTGATTTCATTAGGACTACTGCTGTGAATCTGTCGTTAGTATCTCAGCTACGAATAAGAGACAAAGTGGCATACAAGTTGGTTTTACGTAAAAGCTTTACTAAACTACACTTTGCCGAATTATTGCACAACTTCAAAATTGTATAAGGAACGAGATCTGCCTAGGTGAGCAGCTAGAAGTCTAAACACCTTTTAGTAGGTTCCTTCTAAAATTTGAGCTTGCTTAATAAGATAACCTGAAAATTGATTGGATTTTGGAGCTTAAGGATGAATTGCAAGGATGTTGGACAGTTTGGGAACTTCATAAAACGCGAACGAGATTGACAGTAAAATTCCTTGGAGTAGAAGAGGAATTGTGACTCTCTCAAAAAGAATACTTTTGAAGAGATAGAGTGTTCAAACTCGAAAAACACTAGATTTGGTGGTTTCGATGTCAGCTATATATACAAGAATGTCAATTCGAAAATTCAATTTCGGAAAGAGATAAAAATAGTCTGATTAAAACTTTTGGGTGGAGGTTTTAAGGCAGTTTGCAGGGTCACTCAATGTGGGAAACAGGGCCCCGGGTGGGAAGAGTGCGCATGGCTAGGATTGCTTTGTCGGATTTGGGACGCGCTTCAGTCACAAAAATTTTTTTACTTGGGTTTTTGTATGTGTGGAAGTTTGGGAACATCCGAGAATGTAGAATGGAGAACTCAAGCTAAGTCTGCCTTAATCGTGATCAGGCTGAACATTTCCAATAAGGCAGATTTGGGGGCAACTTTTGAAGCGTGAGTTAGAACTGAAGAGTGTGAGAATGCGAAAAGAATCGGTACTTCAGGAAACTTGATTAAGAAGCTACTGGGTGAAAGGGAGTGGAGGAGGAGGAGGGGGGGGGGGAGGGGGAATCCTCGAAAGACTAAATTAGCAAAACGCAAGATTTTACAAGATTCGAGTACCTGTAAATTAAGTATCTGTAAATTCGTGTTTTTGCGAGCAAAGGAAATGGCGGTGCGGTTAGAAAAGAAGCTGGGAGGGGAGCATTCATGATCCTGTTGCCAATTTTGATAAACAAAATTTTGGAACTTTCGAAAGCAGGAAAGATCAGTGACTGACAATTCTGGGGCCGTTACTTTTCAAATCCCTGTCATAGTTTCGGAGAGGAAAAGATTCGCTCCAAATCTTCAAAGGTTCTAACTTTCAGTCACATTCTCACTTCACACACACAGCCAGTTCAAAGCGCCGCGAAGCGGCGCTTTGGACTGGTAGTGTTCATAAATGCGTTCTTGTTTCAAATATTGAGTTGCTGGAAAAAAGTTCTTTTTTATGCAAATGTTCATAAAATTCTTCTTGTTTATAATCGATGATTCTTTGAGGGGTAGTAGTGAGGTAAGGCAAAGCTTCTACTATATCACATATAAACTCAGAATTTTTCACCGTAAGCGAGGAAAAACTAAGCCCCAATTTGGCTAGATTTCCGAAAGCTCAGATCATTACTTTGAGGTTTGTTTTAATGCAGTGAAGGACGGAGATGAGGAATTTGATATTTATACATATAATTTTCTATTCAGCGATTAACAACGAGCTTCATGGTCTTCCGTCTTGAAACTTTGGAAAAATTGGGATTTTTTTCTTCGCACATTTTTCCCACGGAAATCTCACTGGAACAGTGCTTACTTTTTGATTTTCAATGGGGACAAAAATTTGTTTGCAACATTTGTATGAGCCGCAAGCGCAACCAAATTTATTTCTTAGTCGGCCTATTATTTTTATACGAAAATTCTTTCGAGTTACTTGGTACTGTTCATACACCCCTGCGCTGCAAGCTAGCATGATCAAAATAAAAGCGGGGGCGCTGAATAGCATTTTCGATTGGTTAATTCTGGTTTTCGATCATGGACGGTAGATTGTGTCAGGCATATGCGTTGCGTATGTTAAATCGTTCATATATTCTACAGGGTAGTCCACATGAAATGTGACGCGTATCCTTCATGACTTTCTCAAAACTCTATATAATTGAAAGCTTTTGCAGCGAGAAAATTTTGCATAAAATCTTGGGGACTTTTTTTCGAGATATCCAGTTCCTTTGGTGGAACAATTTATTAAGTTCGGAGAATTTTCCCGATGCGCGTAGGCAATGGTTTTGCATAAATTCGTCCCAGGCTCTCACCAGGGGCGGTATGTATCAATCTCCCTTTGAAAGCGGGCGATCATCTTCAATAGAAAATACGTCACGGGTCGGGCGCCCAACACGGCCGGGCAACCATTTTCTATTGAAAATGATCTTCCGCTTCTAAAACGGGAGATCGATGCATACCGTCCCGGTCCCTTCAGCAAGTCCAGCGACTTGAGTATGGAAGAACAAGCTTTTGCTCACAGTCAGACAAGGAAGGCAATTTGTGGGATCAAGACTTGAGTTGAAAGACCAAACATTATTTGTTCAATGTGGACCACATGAAGTCTGAATAACGGGCTGAAAGAAATCCATTTTTGGTCTATTTCATGCCATGTTTTAATAATAATCTCCACAATCTTTTGTTCGATGGGCTGACTTCGGTTCTTACCATTAGTTGTACTTGGCCTATATGCTTATCCGCAGTCGCTATGGCTATGCAAATCGCAATTTTGAATAAAGCATCGGAAGCAAACTTTGAAGAGCTGTGATAGTTTCTTTAGTCAAAGCAAACACTATGATGGTTGTCTGGATTTTTCTTAGCAGGAGGGGGCACCAACTTGTAGCAAAAAGATATTTAGTAAGTTTATTAACGTAAAGTTGTCCTCTAGACAATTGAACAAATAATGTTAGCCTTCCAACTCGCTTGACCCCATAAACTTTCCTTTTGGTCTACCTGTAAACAAAAAACTTGCTTTTCCAAACTCATGTCATCCTCTAGAATCAGATTTGTTACAAGCAAAAAACTTGCTTTTCCAAACTCATGCCATCCTCTAGAATCAGATTTGTTACGAGACTGAGACGAAGTTTCGCTAAAGAAATTGCTCGCAACTTGAAGAATTTCTGAAGGAGTCTCCAAAAAGAACAAGCTCTTACTGAAGGTAGTGGCAAATATCTCAAATGTGATATGAAAAATCTTACACAGAATTTTTTCTTTGTTTATCCAAAACAAAAGTTCCTTAATTTGATCAGTACCTGCAAAGTATGAATTTTATCTTGTCTCACACTTCATGTGGTCCACACTGTAAATTTACGCTACGATGATGTTCAAAATTTTGAGAAAAAGATGAGAGCTCAGCAGGCCTTAGTTCTCACTTTCGACACCATTTTCAGTTCTGCGAAGAACATATTTCTTCGAAAAGACGATTTTTTCTCAGCCGCAAGAGTACGGTATGCGTATTTGCAGCTACCATTCGTCTCGGCAGCCGTTCACGCGATCGCAGATGATTAAATATTTTTGTAAGCTAGCTATGTACAAGGTCTCTCAAAGGACGGAACTCTCCTAAAAGATTCCTTTTCTAGTACATTCTAGTTGCTTTAGCAAAATTACAAGAAGTGCATAGATTTTCTATGCTGAGTTTGATCTTTTCATTTCAGTTTTCTTATAAAAAAATGATAAGTTTTTCTCAATGAGTACAACCCTTCTTGGCTGATCCTCAGACTAGAATACCTTCATGCACTACATGGTTGAAATTATGACAAGCTCTAATAAAAAGTAACAACCGTTCTAGACAATGCTTGCATCAAAATCTCTAAGAATTACTTGACACTAGGCATACGCTTATGCTCTGTCTCAATGTGGTCACAGTTATGTTACTTTAAAAGAGTTGTATTAGTCAACGTTGTTTTTACGAGTAGAAATCATTAAATGAGGGTTGTCATTTGATGTCATACTTAAAGGCACCGTACACCCAAGTTGAGGTCGGTGAGTTTTTGGCATTCTATGATATAACCCTATCCAAAGAAATTCCCCAATTCCCGTTGCAAAAGATGAATTTCCAAAGCAAAAAAATTGCTTTGTAGAAGCGGCTTAAGTGACCACGCTCATCAACTTGGGTGGTCTGAAGTCTAAAATTTGGTTTTAATGTACATAAAGCAGGTCACAGATCCGCGGCTTCATTATGATTGTCAGGTTCTCGACATTTATTTTTACCTTGTAGCCTGATTTTGAGCTCTTTATTTTCGGAATATCTACGTTAATGAGTAAAGCCACCTGGGTCTCTTTTGCATTCTGAAGCGATTTTCTAGCTTGTTCGTATTTGCAGCGGAACTTGGGCGATTTTGATACCCAATTTTGGTGACGATGTCTTTCCTTCAGTTCTCATGAGGCATATTTGTAATCATCTTGAGTGCCTTGTAGAATCTAGAAATATCTTAGCATTATTGGCTACCCCTTCCTGTTGCTATACTGCTGTAGGTGTGAAGGTCGGCAGCCTGATTTGAAAAGTGCAGCGTGCCCAACATGTGCTCATCACATCAGTGCAACAGTTTCACAATAGAATAAGCAATTAATGTATGAACTTTTTATGAATTACAACACCCACACAATATCGGTATCTGGCAAGTCAATTTTTGGCAGCCTCTAGGTGACACTCTTGTGCACGAATCCATCTCACAATCAGATATTCTTATGATCGTAAAAGCGGGTCTTCAAGGAAGCACCGCAATAATTCCATCAAACGCATCTGCAAGATTTCTCCTCGACGTTTTGTAAAGTTACAGTCATGGAAGATTTTTTTTTGCTTTTTTGACGTTCGCAAAGTCTCATAGAACAATGGCTTGGGAGATCAAAACACATTCGATGCAGCTTTGCTCTTTTTGTGAAGGTTAAAATCTATAGCAAAGATTTTCAAATATCCAGCTAATTAGACAACTCACCAATCATTATTTCTACTACGCAAAGAATTCTGCTAATCTTCGAATTTGGTAAAGTAAGTGAGGAGTGAATTCTGCTTAAAAAAGCAAATACTACCCAAACTCAATCTGCTCTAGTTGTCCCCCCTCCCCTCCGACTTCCGACGCTTACACAATTGTACAAACATTCCCTCAAAGGTTCAGTTTTTTCATGAAGTCGTAAAACACGTTGCCTCAGTCAAAAGCAAGGAATTTACCTCGAGAATTCAAACCATTATCTTAGTGCATTATTTATGCAAAACAGTCCCTTCAGTTCTTCAAAGCGCGAAATATTTATTAAAAGCAAACATTTTTTGAGCGAATAATCTACAAATAAAAAAAAAACAAAGATCTGCTCAGTGTAACGTCGTTTCAATGATGTAGTAGTCGCTTTTAGGATATTCGGCAATCCGCAAGTTTTCGAAGAGCTAGGGTCATAATAGTAGGTTGTCCCAAAAGTTTTGTCAGTTTCAAATGACTATAAACTTCGTACAATAAAAATCTAGATGCGTTCGAACGTACATTCGATGCGCTTTTCTTTCTCTTTCTAGTGGTTTCGTTTCCGAATCATGATCTTCTGAATGCTTCGAGATGACTGCCAAAATCTTTACCCGTCAATTCTATGTATATGCTCAACGAATAAATTTCAAAATTTTATTCCAGAGTTTCGGAAGGAGGGGTATGGTACGGACAGCGCAGATTTTGTACTAGACGATAGTGCTTCTAAACTTCTTTGTCTGCTGTTTGGAACTTGAAAAATTCTTTCTTCGTGGTCGCGAATTTTTATTTTTATTTTATTTTTATTTTACAATACACTTACACTCCTTTTACAATACTGACCAATTTCACGCAAACGAATAAAATAAAATCTGAAAGTCTATCTTCCTCCATTATGGACTTTCCTGAATATCTTTCCAGGATGGGAGTCACTGGTAAACGGCTGAAGTATGGCGATAACATCTCAGAGACCGCATAGATCAGAGGGAAATATGGCAATCAGAAAGAGACTTAAAGTTTGAAAGATGCCTGAAAAAAGACGAAACTTGGGGCAACCTTATATAATATCGCAAAGACTCATGGAACAGATAGCGATTACGCTCATCGGAAAACATAATCAGTAACTGATGAAAGGATGTCATTATTTTTTCATCAAAAAAGAGAATACTTCTAGAAATACATAGTCAAGTTGGTGTCAAATTTTAAATTCCTAAATTTAACGAAATCTGTAAGTTTCAGCTTTCTGTGAAACCTTCAACTACAAGTTAATAGAGCAAGACAAGCTCTAAAAATCTTGTCACTATTCGGTTGGTCCACAGGAATTTTGGAGATAAGATCCAAAAATGTTTCCTTGAAAAAATTTTGAGCTGCTAAAGTTTTCAAAGCGTTTGCGAAATTGTCCGTATAAGCAAATTTATAATACACTTCATTGAAAAGGAAACTGTAAGTTTTTAGGTTTGCGCATGCACTAGTTATCACGATTATGAAGTTTGGCATAAAAACCTTGCGATCGTGACTTTTGCTTGATTTCAGCTTTTTGCTCCTTGTTTTTTAATTTAAAAAAAAGAAACTGCTTACTTAGCTGCTTTCTTTCTAAACTTGCGTCAAGCGCTAGCAGTGATTTCGAGGAATACAAAATTTTGTTTGCTGAATTCAGCAAACCTTTCCCAGACGTTTAAAGTTTTTTGAAACGATGAAAGACGCTCACTGGATCCTCTAGCTTTTTATTCCGAAAAAAGCTATGAAACGTTAAAGAAAATGAAAACGTTCAAGGTGACCCAATTAAAGTACTTAGAGCGATTCGACTCAGTGTCCCGCCAGCGAGCGGTTGGTTGGCGCCTTACCTCTGCCGCCTTGTCGACCGAGATCTGATTATTGGTTTTTTCCTTCTCCTACCCTACTTCATTGGTGTTATTTCTATTCGTCCGGGCTTATACACTTCTGTATATTCATTCGTCAGCCTCCACTATTCTGGGAGTTGCTATTTCGAGCCTTTTTCCGTGTCGGTGTGAAGAGGTTGCTGTTATTGCTTGCTATTTGCTTCTGCGTTCCGACCGTCTGCATTGGCCTACTGGTGGTCCTGCATCCTTACCGCAGCTATTCCTCCACCCTATCTGTATTCTGTTGCTAGTTCACTCAGCTCTACTGCCCCTTCGTCTGCTCCCATTTCGTCTCCTGTTGTTGGGAGTTTTACCGCATCTAATCCCCCTCCCCCTGCAACCCCTACCAAGAGCAGATCATCAATTTTTTTTCTTTGCTGTCTCGCCGCTCCATCTCTGACAGCATTCCCACTATCGATCAGCCTATCTTTTGCTGAGCTGTATCGATTATTCTGCTGTTCCTTTCCTGAGTTCTGGTATTGCTGATGGAGACCCCCGCATACCCCCTCAGGCCCATCGACAGGCTGAAAAAAAGGAAGCTAGAATTCACTTCCCCATCCCCTGAGCTTGACAAGGCAGCAAACGATCTCACCAAGGACGAAACGCTGCCCCTATATGCTAGAACCATCATAGCATATCTGCTAGAGTCTAGAAAGCAAATCGATGAACTCCTTCTACAGAACCGTGAGTTGAATGATCAAATAGTTTCCTTAAATGAGCAGGTTACTAGTCTTAAGCGTGAGAATGACAAGTTGAAATCTTTGAGCTCTCCTAGTGTACGTTCCCCTGTTTATCGTGAACCTGCTCCTCAACCTGCTCCCACTGTCCCCACGGTCTCGCCCAACGTTGATGAAGAAAGGAAGAGATCCTTAGTTTTTATCGGTGTCCCCGAAAGAAAAAATGTTGCTTGTAGGCTTAGAGTAAATCACGACTATATGTGCATTGAACAAATCCTTGATTATCTCGGTGTAGAATGTCGTCCTCTTTGTTTTTACCGCATGGGGAAACCCCAGTATTCCCATAACCGGCTCCTCAAGGTTGTTTTACCGTGTTCGTATTTTGCTAACCTGGTTTTACGTCGAGCACCCCAACTAAAAACTTTCCCCTTACAACGGGGTATTTTTGTGCGACCCTCTCTTCCTAAGGAAGAGAGGGATCGGCTTCGCAAACAAAGGGTGGCTCAGCGTAATCAGGCTAAAAGTACAACAACTACTACCTCTCAAGAATGTTCTCATAATGTTTCTCATAATGTTGCTCCTGATCATGCTGCTTCACTAGGCACCAATCTTATGTCGTCTCAGTGTGATGAATATCGTTTTGATGAATTGAATTCTTTAAACGCTTAAATTTTCTGCGGACTGTTGATAGCTCACTTAAATGTCTTTTGGCTAATGCAAGATCACTATGCAGGAACATGGCGAGTCTAATATTTCTTGTCGCAAAGTACAATCTAGGAATCATTGGAATTACTGAGAGTTGGCTTAATCATAATATCAGTGACAGCTCGTTACTAGGAGCTCTTGATAATTACGTGATTCACAGGTGTGATCGCGTGGAGAAACGAGGAGGGGGAGTAGCTTTGATCATGACCTCTAAGCTTAACCCTCATATGGTGTTCAGTGAATCTGAACCCGATAGTTATGAACTTCTTTGCACCGACATCTATTCTTACAAGACCGTGCGACTTATCTTGTTGTATAGGACTCCCTCCTGCTCGAGTTATAAAACGATGCAAATGATTAATGCAATCTCTGATCTCATTGGGTGCTGCAACTCCGTTGTGATCATGGGTGACTTCAATTTGCCAGGAATCAATTGGACTAACCTCTGTGTTGTGTCAGGACATGCGTCCGCTGCAAGGGATTTCTTGGATATGTGTCGCTTGCATGGTCTATCCCAAAAAGTTTTCTCTCATACACTACGACATAATATTCTTGATTTGATCTTAACTAATGATGAGCATTTAATCAGGGAGGTAAATGTTGGGGCTCCTCTTGGTTCAAGCGATCATGCAACCGTTAGATTTGTGATCACCAATCCCACCGTTCAAACTGGATACATAAGACGTAGAGATTTCAAACATGTTAATCAGGATAAACTTATTGATTACTTGAGTGGGGTGGATTGGTACGGATCATTCGGCACAGTTGAGTCCATCAATGAAAAGTATGAACTATTTATTCATATACTACATCATGCCATAGAACTTTTTGTTCCCTTGAGGGATATCCCACTGGCAACAATCAATCTACCAAGCTACCTCCGGGTACTATATAATAAAAGGGAGCGTGCGTGGAATAGGGTGGCTGACAGCGGATACGTGTGCAATTGGGATGAATTTATTAGAATCAATGATATATTCGCCAAAAGATTGAGAAAGTACAATGCGTCTGTAGAACGCAAGATCATTGACTCGGGAAAGAAGGGTTCGTTTTTCAGGCTTATTAGTTCTAGACTCAAGGAAAAGAGCAGGATAGGGGTATTGTTGTCTGATAATGGGACTGTAGTAACAAATGATTTCGATAAAGCCGAATATTTTGCAGATGTTTTTGAAAATGGCTTTCAAAGGGATTGTTCCATTGATCATGGAGGTCACAGTACTCCTTGTTGTGCTGTGATGGATGATGGACCGTGGTTTTATGGTGAGGAAATCTACAAGTTGCTGATCGCTTGGCCCAAGTCAACTTCCGTGACACCTGATATGGTTCCACTAGAGTTCATAAAGTTGATTGCGCACGTGATAGCCGGGCCCCTCCAGTTCCTGTTCAATTTGAGTATGATGAAGGCCGAGGTACCGGATAGGTGGCGGGCTTCATATGTGACTCCGATTCCGAAAAAGAAACCGTTTACCTCCCCTTATAACTTTCGCCCCGTTAGCATTACCTCAATTTTTGCTAGGCTCTTTAAAAAGATACTGAAAAGGCGTATTATCAAGCATCTAGAGAGCAATAGAATTATTTCTCCTGTCCAACATGGTTTTCAGAGTGGTAAGTCCACGACGACAGCCATGTTGCAGTGCCTCAATGATTGGACACAAAACTTTGAGAATAGGCTGAATACCGATGTTATTTATTTGGATTTCACCAAAGCTTTTGATAAAGTACCACACCCTAAGCTGTTGCAGAAATTGGTTATGGTAGGAATACACCCACGTGTTGTGGCGTGGATAAAAGCCTTTCTGGAGGACAGATCTTACACGGTGCGTGTTAATGGCTCTTTCTCCAGTCTGAGGAAGATGCATAGCGGTGTGCCACAAGGTGGTGTGCTTTCACCTCTGCTATTTAATATCTATACTCACGAGCTTCCTTCTATTCCTTTAAGCCAGGGGATTTCCTGCAGCGCTTTCGCTGACGATTTCAAACTGTATGCAGTTGTCAAGGATGTGACAGACTATGAACGGTTGCAAAGAGCACTCAATGAGGTTTATGATTGGTCGCAGGAGTGGTCTCTTCCTATTTCTACAGAGAAAACTAAAGTGATCCATATCGGTCCAAAGACATCTAATCCAAACTTTAAGTATGTCCTTGGGGAAACTTATCTTCAAGAAGTTGATTCTATAAGAGATCTGGGCTTCATGGTCAAAAGCGACCTCACCTTCGATGATCACTGCAAGTTGATAGCAGATAAAGCCACTAGATCGGTATATAACTTGTTCAGGGCTTTCGCAATTAATGACACGGCTTCTCTATTGAAAGCTTACAAATCGTTCATCAGACCTATGGTTGAATATGGAACTGTTATTTTTTGTCCTCATTTGCATAAAACGATTGACTATATGGAAAGAGTTCAGAATAGTTTTACACGCAAACTTTTCATCCGAAGAATTGGTTTCAGATATGATCTCATACCGAATGGTATGACTAGGAACACTGAATTAGTGCTTTCTTCCCTTGCCTATAGAAGGCGTAAGTTTGACCTTCTCATGGCACATAAGATTGCGTATGGTCATTGTGGCTTGGATTTCGGGGTATTTTTTCCTACCAGGATTTCTAATACAAGGGGAGGGAGTAGAAAATTGATTATCTCCAGATCAAAACACAAAGTTCGCCGACACTTTTTTACATGTCGTGTAATCAATGACATGGACAAGCTTATTAGAAAACGCCTGTTTCCTGCAAAGTTGTCTACGTTTAAGTCTGTTTTAAGGAACTATCTACAGTCTCGGTAATTTGTTGTTACTAACACGGGTTGGTCACGAGCTATCACTCATGATTCCATTTTTGTTGTGTTCTGGTTTCGTATGTTCTTTTTTTTTTGGTATTGTTGCAGTTATCATAGGGTTACCCTATGCAATAAATGAAATGAAATGAAAATGTCAGCGGTTTTCTTGTTTCCTTATATAGGGGCCTGCATGATCGCGAGAGTCGGACGTGCGTACGGCCATTGCGCCATGCACGTCCGAAGTCAACAAGGCAGGTGCCGGACTTATCCGATTCAACCGGTTCGTTCGGTTCATAGGTCAAATCACTGCACTGTCCAACAGCAAAGATAGTGAACCGAACGAACCGGTTAAATAGGATAAGTCTGGCACCTACCTGAGTCGTTACCCGCACATCTGTCATGCGTTGCGCAATGGCCGTACGTACGTCCGACTCTCACCATCATGCAGGCCCCTCTATGAGATTGTTTTCACAGAGTGTTAGTAGGAACAAATCTGTACCATAATATCGAACAGCAGCATGACAAGCGACGAAAGCAGTGAGTTGCTGACTATGATAAAGCTGAAGAGAAATTGCAGTTCCCTTTGAAAAAAGCTAAACATGCAAACACTTTTCTGCAGTACACTGTCCTTCCAAAACTTTCTAAGCGTTATTGCTGTTACTTGTGAATAGCCAACATATATATTATCAGAGAAGTTTCTATGTAGACTTTGGGTTAATTTTTGTTATATTGATTTATATTAGGTCATTCCGAAAGTAATTTCGCTTTCTTCAAACGGGCGCCACTTTTCATCGAACAAAGTTTCTAAGAGATCTTGGAGGCATTCGATGCAGAATTTCATTTTCTTTCCAAAGCTATGAAAATGTTGCGAAACATTCAATGAGCTTTCAGAAAAAAAACCAAAATTTGCAACCCATGCTTTTCAAGATGGTCAAGTTTTACGGTTTTTTAAAACTTTCATATCAATCCTCAGAAGAGCTTAAGTAACAATTCGATAGAGTGAACTTTATAAAATACACTTCTACTTTTTCTCCTTCTCATAGCTCGCCGTAATTTTTTAAAAGATTTTTTAACAGAACCATCGGATTTTGGCAGGCCCACATCAGCCACAATCGCATCAAACATCATAATTATTCGGAAATTGAGACTACCAAGATGGTACCATGAGTTAGCATCAATTTTACAAAGCAAGTGAGGGTTTACGGGTTCGAAATATTTAATTTCGAGTTTTTCGGGTACAGCCTGGGGCTCCCTAAAATAATGAGTTATGGTGATTTTATCCCCGGAAACTAAACGAATCAGAAACAAAAAACACCTTTTAAAAAGAGGAAAAAATGCTGCATTGAATAGTGTGCAAGTTGCTCTTCTTTTGATGTTTCACGAGGATTTAGCTGCCCAAGTATGGAAATCGGTAGCATCAGCTAGAATTTTGTTAAAAATGTATGACAAGCTATGGAAAGGAGAAAAAAGCAGAACTGTATTCTATAAGGTCTTCTCTATCGAACTTGAACTCGTCACTTGAAATCCTTCTGAGGATTGATATGCAAGTTTTAAAAAATCGTGAAACTTGACCATCTCAAAAAGCATGGGTCGCAAATTTTGGTTATTTTCTGAAAGCCCATTGACTGTTTTGCAACAATTTCATAACCATTAGAAAGAGAGTAAAATTCTGCATCGAATGCCTTTGAGATCCCTTAGAAACCTTCGTTCGATCAAATGTGGCGCCCGTTAGGAAAAAGCGAAATTACTTTCGGAATGACCTAATACATTATCTATGATTCGATTCGCACAAACTTGATTTACGCCAATTTTTTAGCCGACCCCGAAGAAAAATTACCTTAAACTTGGATTAAAAATATCCTAGGGACTCTTACGACTTACTAACGCATATATGAAGTTTTCATAGAAAGCAGCTAGGTAAGCAGTTTCTTTTTTTAAATTAGAAAACAAGGAGCAAGAAGTTGAAATCAAGCAAAAGTCACCATCGCAAGGTTTTTATGCCAAACTTCATAATCGTGATAACTAGTGCATGCGCAAACCTAAAAACTTACAGTTTCCTTTTCAAGGAAGTGTATTATAAATTTGCTTATACGGACAATTTCGCAAACGCTTTGAAAACTTTAGCAGCCTCCAAAATTCCTGTGGACCAACCGAATAGTGACAAGATTTTTAGAGCTTGTCTTGCTCTATTAACTTGTAGTTGAAGGTTTCATAGAAAGCTGAAACTTACAGATTTCGTTAAATTTAGGAATTTAAAATTTGACACCAACTTGACTATGTATTTCTAGAAGTATTCTCTTTTTTGATGAAAAAATAATGACATCCTTTCATCAGTTACTGATTATGTTTTCCGATGAGCGTAATCGCTATCTGTTCCATGAGTCTTTGCGATATTATATAAGGTTGCCCCAAGTTTCGTCTTTTTTCAGGTATCTTTCAAACTTTAAGTCTCTTTCTGATTGCCATATTTCCCTCTGATCTATGCGGTCTCTGAGATGTTATCGCCATACTTCAGCCGTTTACCAGTGACTCCCATCCTGGAAAGATATTCAGGAAAGTCCATAATGGAGGAAGATAGACTTTCAAATTTCATTTTATTCGTTTGCGTGAAATTGGTCAGAATCTGCTTTCGCTAGCGTTACCCAAAAATTTTTATCTTATCGCAACCACGAGGCAAAGCGGTGTGATGGAAATGATTCATATACAGGGTGCGCCAAAAGTATTTGCAAAGTATTCCACGAAAGTCCCCGAAATGGGCTTTTCGTGCGAATAAAATGGGCTTAGTCCATGCGGTGCGATAAGATATCGCATTCGCGAATCCATTCATTCCATACAAAACTTCTTCAGCAAACCTTTCTTCAACTTGCATCAACCTGTTTGCTCACTCTTGCAAACTCATTTCCACCAAGTGGTCGGTATCTAATTAGGCTGAGCTAACATTAAGTGTCAGTTATGTGAATATTTTATTCTTTCCCGCTTCTTTACACCTCAAAAATGTCATTTATTATCGATGACTATGCATCTAAATCACTTTCAAAACTAAAATTCATGCAAAATTCGGCCCTTGGCCTTTCAAAACTTCTATGAATCTGCTCGAGTCAAATTCGTAGGTAGAGCTTTTTGCAGAAAGCAAACTTTGGCTAGACTTTCACTGGAATCTGTAAATTGTAATACTTACCTTATAGGAAACCTTTTACTGCACTACAACCTAAAAGGTTTCTTAAGTCGGAAAAACTACGAATCTGCAAGATGACTTCGCAAATGTTCTACTTAAGCTCTTCTTTCCTCTTTAGCACGAATGTTTATATCTCTAAATAGGTGAATGTACGGACTATTGCTAGTAAGAAATTTTTCACAGAATTTTTCTTGCTAGCTAACGCCATTTTGGTAATTCTTGCGCAAGCTTAAAGCCACCACCTTGTCAACACCTGCCTCCCGACACGTATTGACAAGGTAGTGAGCAGAAGCTGCACACGCACACTGCAATGCAACTGCACCCATGCAGTTGCAGCTCCTTCCCGCTGGCCTGCCGACGAGGACGAGCAATTCGAAACTCGTCCGCGCCCTCAAGACTGGGTTCCCAAAAATCGGGTTTTTTGTGAATTCTAGAGAGTTTGAAGTTCGGAACTGTAATCAGGGCCACGGAAAGGCCCCAGAATGACGAAAACATGGGGGACCAAATTCTGGGTGGACGCTACCCTTAAGTCTGAAATAAGTGTTGTCTTCTAAATTTATAACGCAATGAAAATCATCGAAGAAGGTTAAAATCACCAAAATATTCGCTAACAACCCCAAATGCTTCCACATATCAGATCGATGCGATAATTCATATGTAAATGAAATAGAGTTTCTTAACTCTTCAAATCATCAACCAGAACTAAATTCTTTGCATTTGGAAATAAAAAAGATTTGCGTTTCCGTATAGTTACTCAGAAGCTATCTTTTAGCTAAAATCGCAGAACCAAATCTCAAAGACTGCATTTCAAGCGCGATTTGAGTTTGGCCGCAAGAATTACTGAAATGGCGTTAGCTAGCAAGATAACTCCTGTGAAAAAATTCCTACTAGCAATAGTTCATATATTCAACTACTTAGAGATATAAACATTAGTGCTGAGAGACAAAGAAGAGCTAAAGTAGGAAATTTGCGAAGTCATCTTTTGCGGATTCGTAATTTTTCCTACTTAAAAAACTCTTTGAGTTGTAGTGTAGTACAAGGTTTATGAGATAAGCATTTTGTTTCACAGATTGTAGTGCAAGCCCAGCCAAAGTTTGCCTTCCGCAGAGAGCTCTACATATGAATTTGATTTAATGCAGATCCATAGAAATCTCAAGAAGCGAAGGCCCGGATATTGTATGAATTTTATTCTTGGAGGTGTCGATGCAAAGTCATCGATAATAAATGGTATTTTGTGAGGTGTAAGGAAGTGGGGAAGAATAAAAAATCTACGTGACTGACATCGTAATACTAGGGCAGCCCATTCAAACATCGACCACATGGTGGAATTGAGTTTGCAAGAGTGAGCAAACAGGTTGAGGCAAGCAGGAGAAAGGTTTCCTCAAGAAGTTTTGTATGGAATGAATGGATTTGCGAATGCGTATCTTATCGCACCGCATGGACTAACGAGGGAAGTGCTTTCAATGGCCGTGGCTGTTTGACATGAGATGCATACCATCTGAAGCAGCTTCGAACGCTGATTTCAAATCTGCCTTCTGTTTCTGCGGAACGCTCTTTTGAAGAGAGTTGTGGAAACCTGAACATCCTATTTTGGGGGCGCTCCTTGAGTTTGAGGGCGCTGCTATGTACGTTGGTGGTGCAGTAGTGTAATGGTTACTTGCTGACATTGAATGCGAGAGGTTGATGGTTCAAATCCGGTAAAGAGCGAGCCATTTTGCATTTTGCATGTGAGTTCAAAAGCACTCTAAATTGTCTGCAGACACTTACTGTAATGCCTTAGCACAAACAGGAGAGAGCATCTTTTCGACTAATGACAGTGTGCATTTTTTGAGCTTTATATGGTGACAAACGTGCTACGCCATGTTCGATCCTGTTTTATTAGCAAGTCAAGTAGAATTTCAGGCTCTCATTACAAACAGTTTTGCCAGAAAATTCTTTTTCCAGGTCACTTATGCCAAAGGCATTACAGTAAGTGTCTGCAGGCAATTTAGAGTGCTTTCAACCTCACATTCATTAAGCAAAATAGTTCGCTCTGCACCGTATTCGAACCATCAATTTCTCGCCTTCAATATCAGCAACCAACCACTACGTTACTGCACCACCAATGCACATAGCAGCGCCCTCAAACTCAAGGGGCGCCCCCAAAATAGAATATTCAAGCTTCCATAACTCTCTTCAAAAGAGCGTTCCGCAGAAACGGAAAGCAGATTCAAAATCAGCGTAAAATCATTCGAAGCTGCTTCAGATGATATGCATCTCATATCAAAAGGCCACGGCCATTGATAGTACTTCCCTTGTAAGTCCATTTTGTCGGCACGAAAAGCCCATTTCGAGGGGACTTTCGTGAACGTCATTCCTAGTTTTTTGAACTTTTTGAGCGCTCTGACAGCTGTACGTGAAATGAACCTTTGGCTGCATTACACATATTGAGTCACATTGTTCAGGTGAAGTCTGTACTAATTATCTATCTGGGAAAAACTCCAAGTTTTAGTAACTCTAAGTACATAACGCACGAAGTACGGCAAAGTTCAAAGCTGGATTTTTTAAGCAAGTCAAATTTGATTATCCCGCACAAAAGAAGAATTGAGAACAATCAAGTTCTAATTAGGAGACATTGGTTTCCTTCATGTTCTTATTGCAGTTGCTTGTTTCATAACTTCACCAAATTCACCAAACCGCGCAATGAGCATGCCTTGGGCAATGGCCCGCATCTCTGAATCTATAGATGATTTACGCGTCAATCCTGATACAGTGAGATGTCTGAAGCCCAACACAACTCTCACATTCGACGGTATTCCACAGATCATTTTTAAGAACTGTGCACAAACACTTTGCATACCACTTTCATATATATTCGACATGTCGCTCTCAGAGGGAGTTGTGGAACAACACGGATTTCTTCCCGGATGCTCTACCACAACCTTACTTACCGACTCCCTTTTTGACTGGACTACAAAGGTCAAGCTGTAGACATAATTTACTTTGATCTATCTAAAGCATTTGACAAGGTAGACCACAGTAAACTCCTTTTCAAACTTGAGAACCACGGCATCAGAGGGCCTCTTCTTTCGTGGTTAAAATCATATTTTAGCGAAAGAGGTATGACAGTTCATGTGGGGACGGTGTACTCTGATCGGTACTGTTGTAGTAGTGGTGTCCCTCAGGGAGGCGTTCTTTCTCCTCTACTATTCCTGGTTTACGTTGCCGAACTCCCTTTTTACTCTTTTGAAAACCCATCCTGACATCAAAGTACTAATGTTTGCGGATGATATTGAAGTATATTACTGCTATGACCCTAGTCAACAACATGCTGCTTTTGATGCACTCCCATCTTCTATTCAAAGAATGATATCATGGTCTAAAGACTGGAATATCCCTGTAAACCCTTCCAAGACTACTGTTATGCAATTAGATGAATCCTCTTTCCACACTTACAACTATGATGGTGTCGATCTTGAGTCCTCCAACCTCGTACGAGACCTTGGCGTGATTATCAGTAACACACTCAATTTTTCCACCCATATTGACTTGATTGTCAAAAAATCTTCCTCCGCTTTTTCTATAATCTTCCGTAATATACATAGTAATGATCCAAAGATTTTTCTGACCTTATACAAAAGCTATGTACTGCCACATCTTGAATACGCATCTCCGGTATGGAGCCCTTTTTTGAAAAGAAGTATTGAGAAACTTGAAAAAACTCAGAAAACTTTCACGAGAATCCTCTTCTACAGATGTTACCCCAATTCAAGTTATCCCCAAAGTCTGCCATCGTATCGACCACGACTCAATTTCCTTCAGCTTCGTAGTCTAAAGCACAGGCGTATCATAAATGATCTGGTTCTGGGATCTTGCATATTGCGTTTGGAGACCAGACTGCGGGCCAGTAAGTACTGGGTGTTTAGACCATGTAGTCAACGAGTAGGCAAGTTTAATCTATATAATCGCAGATTAGGCACAAAGAAACTTTCGATCACGTTCAACTCATTTGTTTGTCGCACTTCAAGATGGTTATCATCCTTACCAGATGAAATAACTTCAAGTGAAAACTCTGCCATCTTTCGTAGAAGACTGCAAAATGTTGATGTACTTCAGATTCTAAAAATATCTGATCTTTAGATGTCTGCTTCCAACCGATATCCCTCAGTCTTATAGCTGTCAATCAGTTGCTGTTATGTTCGCCATGGCTTCCATTCCCTCTTCAGAGCTTGGCTTTCGCAGGAGTCCTATCGTCGTTTTCCTGACTGATGCATCGCTTCGGTTCGAATGTGCCGGGTTTCTGCCTATTATTGCTGCCATCCAGTGGCGTACCGAGGGGGGGTGGGGCGGGGGGGGGGGGGCCCGAGAATGGGTCGCGAAATTTTTGAAAGTTACTTATATCGGTTATAAAAATGTGCAAGAGACTTGTTTATTTTTGTAAATAATTAAAATAATTTTTAAAATTTTTAAAAATTCTTATTAGCCTTGTAAAAAAATTTTTTTTCTCAAAAGTCATCATTGTCAATTATTATCTTCATGCTTAGTACCTCAGCCATATCTTGCCTTCTCCCAGCCTATTCCTTCTCGGGGTCAAGTCAGCTAGCCTCCGCCCGTAGGCTCGTTGACACCAAATCGGGTGTCAGCTATCATTGAGACAGCAAGATGCTGAAGTCTAGTCTTTAACCAGCCTTGCCTGCTGCTTATTCTTTATGTGGAAAGTTTATTAGCCGTTGATCGGGGGCCTTGTTTACCTCACATTTTATCCCATTAGCCAATCATGTTCTTTCAGTGCTAAGTCTTCTGTTCATTCCACTTTTCTTTTTTTTGTTTCTGGCACACCTATTGAGTATATTGTAAAATAAAAATAAAATAAAAATAAAAATTCGCGACCACGAAGAAAGAATATTTCAAGTTCCAAACAGCAGATCAAAGAAGTTTAAAAGCACTATCGTGTAGTACAAAATCTGCGCTGTCCGTACCATACCCCTCCTTCCGAAACTCTGGAATAAAATTTTGAAATTTATTCGTTGAGCATATACATAGAATTGACGGGTAAAGATTTTGGCAGTCATCTCGAAGCATTCAGAAGATCATGATTCGGAAACGAAACCACTAAAAAGAGAAAGAAAAGCGCATCGAATGTGCGTTCGAACGCATCTAGATTTTTATTGTACGAAGTTTATAGTCATTTGAAACTGACAAAACTTTTGGGACAACCTACTATTATGACCCTAGCTCTTCGAAAACTTGCGGATTGCCGAATATCCTAAAAGCGACTACTACATCATTGAAACGACGTTACACTGAGCAGATCTTTGTTTTTTTTTATTTGTAGATTATTCGCTCAAAAAATGTTTGCTTTTAATAAATATTTCGCGCTTTGAAGAAGTGAAGGGACTGTTTTGCATAAATACTGCATAAGAACCATAAAATACCTCGAGAATTCAAACCATAAGATAATGGTTTGAATTCTCGAGGTAAATTCCTTGCTTTTGACTGAGGCAACGTGTTTTACGACTTCATGAAAAAACTGAACCTTTGAGGGAATGTTTGTACAATTGTGTAAGCGTCGGAAGTCGGAGGGGAGGGGGGACAACTAGAGCAGATTGAGTTTGGGTAGTATTTGCTTTTTTAAGCAGAATTCACTCCTCACTTACTTTACCAAATTCGAAGATTAGCAGAATTCTTTGCGTAGTAGAAATAATGATTGGTGAGTTGTCTAATTAGCTGGATATTTGAAAATCTTTGCTATAGATTTTAACCTTCACAAAAAGAGCAAAGCTGCATCGAATGTGTTTTGATCTCCCAAGCTATTGTTCTATGAGACTTTGCGAACGTCAAAAAAGCAAAAAAAAATCTTTCATGACTGTAACTTTACAAAACGTCGAGGAGAAATCTTGCAGATGCGTTTGATGGAATCATTGCGGTGCTTCCTTGAAGACCCGCTTTTACGATCATAAGAATATCTGATTGTGAGATGGATTCGTGCACAAGAGTGTCACCTAGAGGCTGCCAAAAATTGACTTGCCAGATACCGATATTGTGTGGGTGTTGTAATTCATAAAAAGTTCATACATTAATTGCTTATTCTATTGTGAAACTGTTGCACTGATGTGATGAGCACATGTTGGGCACGCTGCACTTTTCAAATCAGGCTGCCGACCTTCACACCTACAGCAGTATAGCAACAGGAAGGGGTAGCCAATAATGCTAAGATATTTCTAGATTCTACAAGGCACTCAAGATGATTACAAATATGCCTCATGAGAACTGAAGGAAAGACATCGTCACCAAAATTGGGTATCAAAATCGCCCAAGTTCCGCTGCAAATACGAACAAGCTAGAAAATCGCTTCAGAATGCAAAAGAGACCCAGGTGGCTTTACTCATTAACGTAGATATTCCGAAAATAAAGAGCTCAAAATCAGGCTACAAGGTAAAAATAAATGTCGAGAGCCTGACAATCATAATGAAGCCGCGGATTTGTGACCTGCTTTATGTACATTAAAACCAAATTTTAGACTTCAGACCACCCAAGTTGATGAGCGTGGTCACTTAAGCCGCTTCTACAAAGCAATTTTTTTGCTTTGGAATTCATCTTTTGCAACGGGAATTGGGGAATTTCTTTGGTTAGGGTTATATCATAGAACGCCAAAAACTCACCGACCTCAACTTGGGTGTACGGTGCCTTTAAGTATGACATCAAATGACAACCCTCATCTAATGATTTCTACTCGTAAAAACAACGTTGACTAATACAACTCTTTTAAAGTAACATAACTGTGACCACATTGAGACAGAGCATAAGCGTATGCCTAGTGTCAAGTAATTCTTAGAGATTTTGATGCAAGCATTGTCTAGAACGGTTGTTACTTTTTATTAGAGCTTGTCATGATTTCAACCATATAGTGCATGAAGGTATTCTAGTCTGAGGATCAGCCAAGAAGGGTTGTACTCATTGAGAAAAACTTATCATTTTTTTATAAGAAAACTGAAATGAAAAGATCAAACTCAGCACAGAAAATCTATGCACTTCTTGTAATTTTGCTAAAGCAACTAGAATGTACTAGAAAAGGAATCTTTTAGGAGAGTTCCGTCCTTTGAGAGACCTTGTACATAGCTAGCTTACAAAAATATTTAATCATCTGCGATCGCGTGAACGGCTGCCGAGACGAATGGTAGCTGCAAATACGCATACCGTACTCTTGCGGCTGAGAAAAAATCGCCTTTTCGAAGAAATATGTTCTTCGCAGAACTGAAAATGGTGTCGAAAGTGAGAACTAAGGCCTGCTGAGCTCTCATCTTTTTCTCAAAATTTTGAACATCATCGTAGCGTAAATTTACAGTGTGGACCACATGAAGTGTGAGACAAGATAAAATTCATACTTTGCAGGTACTGATCAAATTAAGGAACTTTTGTTTTGGATAAACAAAGAAAAAATTCTGTGTAAGATCTTTCATATCACATTTGAGATATTTGCCACTACCTTCAGTAAGAGCTTGTTCTTTTTGGAGACTCCTTCAGAAATTCTTCAAGTTGCGAGCAATTTCTTTAGCGAAACTTCGTCTCAGTCTCGTAACAAATCTGATTCTAGAGGATGGCATGAGTTTGGAAAAGCAAGTTTTTTGCTTGTAACAAATCTGATTCTAGAGGATGACATGAGTTTGGAAAAGCAAGTTTTTTGTTTACAGGTAGACCAAAAGGAAAGTTTATGGGGTCAAGCGAGTTGGAAGGCTAACATTATTTGTTCAATTGTCTAGAGGACAACTTTACGTTAATAAACTTACTAAATATCTTTTTGCTACAAGTTGGTGCCCCCTCCTGCTAAGAAAAATCCAGACAACCATCATAGTGTTTGCTTTGACTAAAGAAACTATCACAGCTCTTCAAAGTTTGCTTCCGATGCTTTATTCAAAATTGCGATTTGCATAGCCATAGCGACTGCGGATAAGCATATAGGCCAAGTACAACTAATGGTAAGAACCGAAGTCAGCCCATCGAACAAAAGATTGTGGAGATTATTATTAAAACATGGCATGAAATAGACCAAAAATGGATTTCTTTCAGCCCGTTATTCAGACTTCATGTGGTCCACATTGAACAAATAATGTTTGGTCTTTCAACTCAAGTCTTGATCCCACAAATTGCCTTCCTTGTCTGACTGTGAGCAAAAGCTTGTTCTTCCATACTCAAGTCGCTGGACTTGCTGAAGGGACCGGGACGGTATGCATCGATCTCCCGTTTTAGAAGCGGAAGATCATTTTCAATAGAAAATGGTTGCCCGGCCGTGTTGGGCGCCCGACCCGTGACGTATTTTCTATTGAAGATGATCGCCCGCTTTCAAAGGGAGATTGATACATACCGCCCCTGGTGAGAGCCTGGGACGAATTTATGCAAAACCATTGCCTACGCGCATCGGGAAAATTCTCCGAACTTAATAAATTGTTCCACCAAAGGAACTGGATATCTCGAAAAAAAGTCCCCAAGATTTTATGCAAAATTTTCTCGCTGCAAAAGCTTTCAATTATATAGAGTTTTAAGAAAGTCATGAAGGATACGCGTCACATTTCATGTGGACTACCCTGTAGAATATATGAAAGATTTAACATACGCAACGCATATGCCTGACACAATCTACCGTCCATGATCGAAAACCAGAATTAACCAATCGAAAATGCTATTCAGCGCCCCCGCTTTTATTTTGATCATGCTAGCTTGCAGCGCAGGGGTGTATGAACAGTACCAAGTAACTCGAAAGAATTTTCGTATAAAAATAATAGGCCGACTAAGAAATAAATTTGGTTGCGCTTGCGGCTCCTACAAATGTTGCAAACAAATTTTTGTCCCCATTGAAAATCAAAAAGTAAGCACTGTTCCAGTGAGATTTTCGTGGGAAAAATGTGCGAAGAAGAAAATCCCAATTTTTCCAAAGTTTCAAGACGGAAGACCATGAAGCTCGTTGTTAATCGCTGAATAGAAAATTATATGTATAAATATCAAATTCCTCATCTCCGTCCTTCACTGCATTAAAACAAACCTCAAAGTAATGATCTGAGCTTTCGGAAATCTAGCCAAATTGGGGCTTAGTTTTTCCTCGCTTACGGTGAAAAATTCTGAGTTTATATGTGATATAGTAGAAGCTTTGCCTTACCTCACTACTACCCCTCAAAGAATCATCGATTATAAACAAGAAGAATTTTATGAACATTTGCATAAAAAAGAACTTTTTTCCAGCAACTCAATATTTGAAACAAGAACGCATTTATGAACACTATGCTACGCTGCCACAGGCAGCAAAGTTGCAGCCTCCTATCATCAGCACTTTTATTAGGTTGTTACATAAATCTCATTACACCTTAATTTCTTACGGTGATAAGTCAAGCACCTCATAATCTTTACAGGGCCACAAGGTACCATTCGATAGAGCAGAGTAAGCCTACGAGATAACATGCAAAGTTTGCACCAACTTCGACCTACCTAATTTGCATTAAAAATCTGAGTCGCACTGAGGGCCCAAGAAATCGCGAAAAATTCATATTGTTCAAAAAAATCCTACGAATTTCCAACTTGTCACACAAATTGCACACTAGATCAGACACTCATATGTACCGCTGCTGTATTTTTCCTTATCTAGGAATCGAGAAAACGAAAATCTTCTGGTTTTTACAAAAACGAAGCTATGCTGTTTCTATTCATGTAGCTGTATACTACACTTACTTAGAAGTTAAACCGTAAATTCTCAGCATTCCTAAAGTCTTAGTTTTCGAAAATTGCCTAGTTTAGCATTGAACACCCGAGTGAAAAAAAGCGAAATTCGGTATTTTTTGAAAACTAGGGCTTCTGGAAAGCTGAAAATTTGCGGTTATTCTTCTAAGGACTTGTAGTATACAGCTACATGAATAGAAACAGCACAGCTCTGTTTTTTCAAAAACAAGAAAACTTTCGTTTTCTCAGTTTCCAGATAAAAAAAATACAGCAACGGTGCGAGCATCTGAAGTGGTGAGCAAATTGTGTGAGCAAGTAGGAAAGCGATTTTCTAAGCCTTCAGTGCGACTCACATTTTGGATGCAAATTTACGGTGGATCGCAGTTGGTGCGAACTTTTGCATATTATCTTATAAGGCTTGCTTTGTTTTATCGAATAATACCCTGGGGCCTATTAAAATCGAAGTTCACGACCTATCTTCGTAAGAAATCAAAATGTAACAAGACTTATGAAACAAGACTTGTGAGAACCTAATACGTACAGTCGAATATATTTTCTGCTTAATATAGTGTGCTTGCACTGAAGATGAAATGCGGTAAAATTTGCGCGTAAAGGAATAGCTACGTCTATGGCGCCGGCCATTTGCGCGCGCAAAATGTTGGCATTACTGGCTTGGCTACTTGTTTACCGCATTTCACCGTCAGTGCAAGAACACATTATTAAGGGGAAAATCTACTCGACTGTACTTAACAGGCGTGCGTGCGGATCCTTTCCATCACATCCAATTTTGAGAGTTTCATCAATTCAATATCAAATGTCAACATCCATTTGCGGCCACCATTCATGACATATCCTACCACAATAAAAGACCGCCAGAGGTGTAAGCTGATGCGGAACCACAATCTAGCTCTTCGCTATTTTGGATGCACCAACTCTTGAAGTCTTATCTCTCTGTTTCTCAAAACATTTCACATTTCTTCGTCTAAGACTGTACAACATCTGCATCTTTCGTATGTTCTGCAGCTTGTTTCGCATATACGTTAAGACATTCAAATAAACTCGCATCAGCCGGTGCCTGTTCGGTCAGCACAAAACGAGTGTTAGCATGTGTGTACTGCGCGCGTTGCTCTTTTTGCAAGGAAAAGCAAAAACTAATCAACAGTTTCGATGCATCTTTTTTACGTATTAAGTGGGTGCAAAAATAATGTCCGTTATGCAAAGTTGCACTTAGATAAGCTATAGCTTCATCCATTATTCACGTTTATGTAGCCAAGTCCATCAAAGTAAACCTTTCGTAACATAGCGCGCACTTGCTCATACTGACATCGCAAACGGGATGTAACCATGCGTCAAAAACCCGAAAAAATTGCCTTTGAAATCCCGTTTTCAAAAGACTGCAAATCCTTTTGAGTTTTGCTCCTAGAGCTGGCAATTAGCTTATTTTGTGCCGCAAGCCAGCAGTGTACATGTGTATAGAAAAGATTTCAACAAAGGAGTCATCCATTGTTCACTTCTTAAACCATTTGTAGGCCTCAAACCTCCAATTCGTAAATATAATAGACGACGTCATCCGTCTAGCCCTCGGTGCGATGTTTGTTACTGTACGCAATTTCCCGGATGGGGCGCTAGAGGCCCGCCATGTTTTACTTACACCTGATGCACAGTGCGGCTAAAATTTGGCACTACTACCTGTTTTTCATATTTTGTTGCTTTTTTTGTTCTTTGTTTCAAGCACGATCTAATTTTCGACGATTAGATCAAAAATCCCGAAATTTATGCAAAAAGTATGGAATTTTTGCTTCATGTAAGGAAGGAAAATGGGCAATCTTGCAGGATTTCAAAGTAAATCTGCTTATCAAGTGTTTCGCAACTGCAATAGGCAACCGTAAACTGAAGGAAACATCAAAATTCTCCTAAAAGCAATCTTAATTGATTTAGAATAAGCTTCTCAGTGAATGTCGGCATAAGGCCCTGGACAGACTTCACGCGATATGTTCGTCGCGATTCAATCGCCGTGATTTCCATTCATTTCCATTTTACATTCACAAATTTCGGGCTGGAAAAGTATCACAACCTGATTGGCATAGAATGACGTTGTAACAGTAGTCTTGTCGCGATTCAATCGCGACGATCAAATCGCTTGAAGTCTATCCGGAGCCTAGAACACAGTTTTCGATATCAATGAGAAGGAAGTTCAAACTGGTACTGCATAAGAGATACTCTACTCTTTATACGACAATACTGAAGAAAGCAGACTTACTTCAAAATCCTGCAAGATTGCCCATCTGCCTCCCTTACCTGAAATTAAAAGTGATAAATCTTGGGATATTCGATGTAAAACGGCATGTATGACATACGAAGGTGACAAGTTAATGAAAACTACCGTGCGTGAAGCTAAGAACAAAAAAGCATTTAATCATAAAACAGGCCGTTTGCCGTCAAATTTAAGCCGTACTGTGCACTTGGTATATGTACGCAACCCCAGCGTCTTATCCGGGGTTTCAAATTTGTGTGCAGTAACCACATTGCACCGAGGTGGCTAGACGGATGACTTCTACTATATTCTGAATTCTTTACGCTGGGGATAGTATTTACGCACTGTACTGAGTTTTTTTTTTACAATAACGGTAGACAGAATGTCGTAATCTTAGGCTTACAGAAATGAGCAAAGCTTTAACGATTGCCTTGTGAAAAAATCCTAACCCATAAAATGCCGACTGTGAGTATTTTGGGGATAGTATTTAATCTATTTTGGGGCTTCGGTTTTTTTACTTAAGCAGTAGTAACTGTGTTCTCAAAAAAAATCCTTCATTTGCACTTGAGTTGTGGCTAAGAAAGTGATAGCAATGAAATCTCGATTTTGAGTGCAGCTGCGCAAAATGCTTCATGAACCTCAAAGATGAGGATAGAAGCTCAAGCACTGGAGAAAGTCTTCCAATGATGTGCAAAACTTTGCATCGAAGAAGAAAGTTGATGGAAATAGTTGTTGGGAAAATAAGCCTAGAAAGTCGCACAATACTTTTGCACCAACCTAGTATAATTGAAGATGAATTTTTTAATTGAGTTGGAGGCTAATTTTGGAAAATTTTTATGAGCAAAGAAGTGGTTGGGAGTTTCATACATTCAGTTTGACAAAACTAGCGCAGATTTTACATATAATACTTTCCATTATTTTCGGGTCTGCTCCCGCGAAAGCGGGTGTAAGCACAAGCAAGGAATAAAGGCAGTGTTTCCTTTGAGTTTGGTTAGAAACGATTATTCCAAGTGATCGAAAAATTACACCCATCTCGTTTACAATGCATTCTGGTGGTGTCGGTAAGGGGAAGTAGGCAGTATTGTCTATCTTAACTGCATAAACTAAGATCACGTTAGGACATCAGATGATGTTAGTGGTTAAAGGCAGTGAATCGGAAAATCCAACAAATCAGGATTTTAGCGCGATAGGTTCCTTATCGCCCAACTATGAAAACAGTGCAATCCCGGTTGCACAGCATGCTTTCGCTGCCTATGCTTTCGTTCATACGTGCACTTGCATAGTCAGGAAAGCCAGAATTGCTTTGCTCTACTGCGTTTTCATCTCTTTCTAGCGTTTTTTTGCTTTTCTTTTTAATTATTCTTTCATAATGTTTTTAAAAGGGAAGTTGCTCTTGCCAGCGTTTTTTTTTGGAAGGGTGGTCCCAGGACATCTGCGGCAAAGCGGGCAGCTCCACACATTATAGGCATACGGCTTTATAAAAGCAGTGCTCGCGGGGTGGTGCCTATCGGCGGTACTTAGTCTTCTATCTCAGGTTGGGCAGCTCTAAGAGGAGTTCAGAGACAACGAAAAAAGAGCAATAAAAAGAACTAAACTGAAAGAATATTGAAAACTCGTAACAAGGTTCGGAAAAACGGGGTTCGGCGACGCTATTGGCCATCATTAAAGGTCGAGATTTGAGACAATATAGTTTGCTGTTTTTTCGAAGTCATTTTTTTGCTTTCATGTAAACTAGCTGGCTTACCCGGCTCCGCCGTATCCGGACCAAACTTGGCACACATACACTTCGGGCCCCGGCGGGTGTCACGGTCCACTTTTCGTTATCGATCGATGTCGATTTTACCGATTTTTATCGATTTTTTGCGGAGTTCACCTACGGGGCTGGGAGTTGGCACAGGGGGGTAATCGAGCATGGGGATTCCGAATACAATATTGGTTTTCAGGATTATCGATTACTTTTATCGATTTTATCGATTTTCTTGCAAAGTTTGAGCTACGGGGCTGGGAGTTGGCACAGGGGGGTAATCGAGCATGGGGATTCCGAATACAATATTGGTTTTCAGGATTATCGATTACTTTTATCGATTTTATCGATTTTTTTACAAAGTTTGAGCTACGGGCTGGGAGTTCGCACAGGGGGGTAATCGAGCATGGGGATTGCGAATACAATATTGGTTTTCAGGATTGTCGATTACTTTTATCGATTTTATCGATTTTTTGAAAATTTGAGCTAGGGGGCTGGAATTTGGCACAGGGGTGTAATCGAGCATGCTGATCACCCCCCTTGGGAATGATCAGCATGCTCGATTACCCCCCTGTGCCAACTCCCAGCCCCGTAGGTGAACTCCGCAAAAAAATCGATAAAAATCGATAAAATCGATATCGATCGATGACGAAAAGTAGCCTATGACACCCGCCGGGGCCCAAAGTGTATGTGTGCCAAGTTTGGTCCGGATCGGTTCAGAAATGGAATTTTCTATTCGGAACATACGTACAGACATACATACATACATACAGACAGACAGACATACAAACAGACATTCAGCTTTATATATAAGATGAAAACATCTCGAAGTCATACAGTCTATCTAATTCAACCACATTTCTGATAGAAGCAAACAAACACTGAAGTAATAACAAAAACTGATGAACCTCAGAATTTGTCGGGAATCTCAATAATTGAATAATTTATCTGTTTTTTCGAAACATGCTTACCACTGCTGGCTTAGATAAGCAACACAACTTTGAGATGCTTTCATTAACTCCGAAAAAGTCACAATGATTGTGAAAAAGATGGTTGGCAGCCGGGGTCATCACCTTATTATGAAACAAGGGAAGTCGACTAATGCATCGTCTGCTTCGTTACAACATACATACAACGTTCATACGTTCTATCTATAGCAAAGAGCAGTAGAAATACTTGAGGAGAGAAATTCAAATCTATGAAGGCTTAGAACATGGAACGTGCATGCATGTGCCCTGGGAAGCTTAGGGTCGGGGCAGACTGCGGAGGGGGGTACACAGCGTATGCGACTTACGCAGCTCTGGCTCGAGCTTTAGCTTCATTAGGCTCTTATGCACGTACACCTGCGACCAGAAGAGGGAAGCTGTACGAAAGCTTTGGGCCCCTACAGTGGCGGTTCCAGGATTTCCGTTCGGGGGGGGGGGGGGCAAAGCATTTTATTGGTGAAGGTGCGTGGGGCTAGCCACGCACTCAAAAGAATTTTTGGGGTGCTTCGCAAAATTTTGGCGGGTTCCCAACCCCTAAAATCTAAAAAAAGAGGCGTCAGCCCGCCCCAAAACAATCTATTTTACGAGGCTAATTTGAATTTTTGAAAATTTTCAAGAATTATTTGAATCGTTTACAAGAATGAACAAGTCACTTGCGCATTTTTATAACCCGTATAAGTAATTTTGAAGAATTTCGTTTTGAAGAGGATAAGTTCATAGCTGACTCACCGCTTTTATCGAAAATACTTCATACTTCCCAACTATACTAACGAATTATACTTCGTACTTTGGAAAACTTACTTGACATACTTTGTTCCTGTACCACACTACCATTTTCAGCAAATACAGTCATGCCTCTTTGTAACTAGACAATGAGTTTGCACACACGACCTCCACAACACAGAATTCAGTTGTTAACGGAGCAAAGATTGCAACGAACTGTCAAAAACAATTTCTCTCCTCAATCTTCTCAACGCTTTGAACGAGAAGAAAAAATTTTGAGAAATCTCAAACATTGCGGTCACAACGTGTTGGGATTTGCGCATAATGTGCAGCACATGCCTCCAGTTACAATTAGTTTGACTATCTCTGCGACCTTGTCAACAAGCTCATAAAAAAGTAAGATTATTGCAAAGGTTGCAAGCTTTAGGAGCTTTTTGAGGATCATACAAACATTGAAAAATGCCCTTTGCGTGAATACCGTTTGCTCACGCTTTTAGTAAAGATTAGTGAACCTGAGACATGAATGCTGATCATTATTCGGGTCTTAGAATAGGGGGCGTTATAGCTGTTTAGAAGCTCTCCTCCTTTTCGGGCGAAGGTGCGTACAAACTTTGGTAGCCAACCCAGTACAAGGTGTCCCAAAGTATGTATACAGTGTTTGCTGATTAATATCTCTCTTCAAAAAGTTTTTTACCAACCTCTAGGTATCATCTTGTAGATTTGCTCTAAGTTAGGTCTACTTTATGGGACGAATTATCGATCGCTCTCCATTACTCTAGGATTACGGCAGGAATTCGAAGAAATTGAGAGCCTCAGAAAGCAAACCAGACAACCTGCAAACTTTTACATAGGCTAAATACAAACTTTGCACTTTACCGCAATGCTTCCCTCAAAAGTTAGGCCATGTAAACCGCGACAGCTGTTTGTACAATGCTCCATAAAAAATGTAACTATCTACATCGTTTGAAAGGCCTTAAAAACTCGTAAAAAGTTAAGTAATGAAATCAGCGTTAAACTCTGGCACACCACTCTTCAAATTTTATGAAAAACATTTTTAGCGCGTTCACAATTACGCTGTATGCTAAAAGTTTCTATCGTAATCCTACAGTGATGAGGAGCGATTGGTGATTCGCTTCATACTGTGAATCTAAGTTGAAGCCATCTCTACAGAGTGGTACCTGAAGTTAGACAAAAGACATTTTTAGAAAAGAGGTATCAACGATCAAACAGTGTACATGCTTTTGAAACCTCGTATACCATCCATAATAAAGCGAAACCTGGTTCAATAGAATTTCAGGCAAGCTCATATATCCATGCATTGTCAGTGCCAAAATAGGGCCTAAAATATATTATGAGGGAAGAATCACGAAAAAACGCCCAAAAAACTTCTCCAATTGTAAGAGTCATTCTCGCAGGTCTCAATTTTTTTGTGTAGCTTACTCATCTTTCGCTCTTTGTTGTTGTCGCTCTTTAGTCGCTTTATGCAATTTTATTACCATATATCAATTCAGATGAAACTCGTCCCGCAGAGCAAGAAAGGCAACAGGAGTAGCATGTTGTGAGTGTTTAAGTAGATAAACACCATTAGATTTTTGATCGTTTTGTTATTAACCATCCAAAAACTGGTTTTCCAATTAATCTGCTCCGTGATCCAATAATCTCTAAAGTCAACATTCGTCCAGCTGAAACATTTAGGTTTTGGGTTATACGAGATTATATGAGATGGACTAGAACAGACAAAGTTTTTCCATGTATCTACGTCACGATGAGATGAAAGTACAAGTTGTTCAAAAAGTGTCGAACGTTTAATTGTCATTAGCTTTTGTTTGGACAACTTTCGCTGATATTCAGGTACCAAACGGTGATAGTTTCAACTGATCTCTCATCATTAGTGTAGAATAAGGTAAGAATCTTTGATGAGTTTTTTGAGTCAATAATTACACTAGGATAGAGTTGCTAACTTCTAATGTATTTTGCAATGTACCCAATGCTTCGTTGAATTTACGATTTTCCCAGAAAAATGTGGCTGCACCGTTCACAGAGCTTCACAGTCATATACAAAGTCAAGAAAATAGGCGTGCTTGAAAACCTTGTTATACAAGTTTTCAGTTTTTTTGGTTGAAGCTAGCCCTACTGCGTAGCACCTAAAGATCAGCGAAAGTTGTTCGATCAAGAAACTTATCACCAATAAAACGTCCGATGCATTTGTCAAAACATATTATTATAATAATGTTGCTTACGAGTGAGTTGCAGGTAGCTGCCAATTTTAACTCCTTATCTTCTTGCATGTTGAAGATGTTAATCCAGACTGAGTGCCCTATTTGGTGGAGAAGGTCGCGGTTGAAAGCAGCGTTCCACAAACTGGGGGTACCTGCCTCTGGTAGTAATGTAATAGTGCACCCCCTAACTAAACGATGACAGAAGTTTGCAGCGCGAAAGGTGGTCTACAAAGTCTACAAATCGCCTCCCGAGTGTTCCGGATCTTACGGTAGGCTCGGGCAAGTATGAGATGCATGCAAGAGGATGGAGGGGGCATCGCCTTCGCGGATTACTGGTCCCAACACGATGCACAACAATAGGACGAAAGGATCAGCAGCCCGCGGAAGCGGTGCCTAATTGAGGTGTTCGTTCCTCTACCCCATGCAAGATAGAGACGCAAAGTCGTTGCGGGACCTTGCGCTCATGACTATGTGCGCTATGCGTGCTCTGGCCTTGCAGTTCGAAATCCCTGTGGGGCGGCACTCGGGTCTACCGTAAGATCCGGGCAACTTTCGGAGAAAATCAGGATTGGTAGACCCTGGCTCCGAATTTTAGTCATCGCTTAGGTGGGGGGGGGGTCACTTTAGCATCGCCACAAAAAACCGGTACCCATCAGTTAGACAAAATGAAACAATCTGCAAACTGTGGGTTTTCGGCGGAGCACTAATATTAAACAATGCTAATATAAATTCAAGCTCATCCCTGGATGTCTTGCCCTATTTCGCAAGTGCAAAAGCGCAGCTTTTCGATTTTAATGCGAGGGGCTCAGCCGTTTTGCTATGCCTCTCCAAACGATTGCTATGCCACACGACTCTCTTATTTAAGGAGTAGCACAATGAAGGTTTAAGCGCACTATATTTCTATGTGTTTGGGCTTGTTATTTTGGAAAAAAAACCAACGCTTTACTCCTGAAACAGGGTACATTCTGTATACTCTGCACTGCTTCAAAACAGTTTAGAAACCCGTCAGATGTGTGTTAAGAAGGCGCTGAGGCGAATGTGCAGTGCTAAGGTGTACCCGTTCATGTATTTGTTGAAAAAAATTCACGATAACTGCTTAAAGTAATGTGACTTGTGATCAAAAGTAGCAAAATTTTTTGTCTGGAAAGACCAATTTGAACCTGCAAGAAAGCCTCCAAGTTTTTGAGCTCATTTCATCTACGCTATGTGATAACTTCGGTACTAAAATGTATACTATTTTATTTTAGGTGACAGTGTGTATTTTTTGTTCAATTTTTGACTTGATATGGAAGTAAATTACGACATGCAACTAAAGGTTCAAAGACTATACTAGAGAAGTAGCAATGCATATGAGTGAAGCATGTTAGAAGTATGGTAGACTTAGAAGCTTTGATTACTGAATAATCCGGCATCTTTGTCTTCAAAAAACCCATTATGCAATATCTTGAACCTCCTCTTTTCCGTATTCCAAATTAGCTAGCATACCCGCCTCAGTCCATTCCTTTCAATAAACCATGAGGGATCACCATAGACCTCCCGCGCCAACTTCTAGCCCATAGCCCAAAGTTTGCACAAAAATAGATGAAATCGAAAAGTGATGGGTGCAGATCGTCCGCGCTGTGCTTGCAGAGCAACATTTTGCGTCCCCCAAAAAATTTAATTGTGATCAGCATGATTACTTAAGTTTTTGTGCCAACCCTCAGCCGCGTAGCTCAAAGTTTGCAAAAAACCGATAAAATCGATAGGGGCGTTAGGTGGGGTTACTTATTTTTATGAACCGTTATTTTATTCGTGATCAACATGCTCTCCTCCCCTTCCTCCCCCCAGCTTAACGTTTGCAGAAACTCGACAAAATCGACATCGGTTGAAAAGGAAAAGTAGTCACGACGCCCCCAACTTGAAACTTTTGTGTGCAAAGCTGCTCAGATCGTGCAAAATTGTTCGAAAAGGGATGTTGTGTTCGATACGATACACTCACAGACAGACAGAAAGACGAACAAACATTCAGCTTTATATTAGGTTTTCCCGAAAGTTTTGTCGGTTTTTTTCATCGCTCACCAAACCTCACAGAACACCAATCCATGGACGGCCTAGGTGTCATTCTATTCATTTTTGTATCCTCTTTCTTATAACTATATTTGTTCCTTGATCTACCCCGTCTTTACGATGTTATCGCCATGGCTTTTTGAGCACCTCAGCAGTAGCGCCAAAAATTTCTTGAATTTTCAAAATTCCTATTTTGATATTTTCGATAAGCGCTGGTGACTGTTATGTAGGGCAAACCTTTGGCTACATTGTACCTATTTTAGATTACGTGGGCCACGTTTATAATGTCCGTGATAATTATTTATTTGAGAAAAACCGCGGCTTTTTGAACACGTTTTATCACGTAAAATTGCCGAAAATTCCAAAAAGCCGATTTTTGAAGCAAATCAAACTTGGTTATGTTGCATAAATGATGTTAAATAAAAAACAAGTTTGAATTCGCAAAAACTCAAAAGCTTTCATGCTTTTGCTGCAATTGCGCGTTTCATGACTTTGCTAAAAACCAAGGCCTCCGGAGAAATAATTTTTTTGAAGTTAAAATCAGCAGATTAGGAGAATCTAAAAACATGAGCTTGCAGCCTGAAAGTTGCCCTATTTGACCCATACTTTGTCTTTTTCGAAACTTTGTAATGAAATTTTTGAAAATTAGCTCAGCTTTGAGCAGGTAAAATTGACAGGTGGAGAATTTTGGGAATTATCAAAAAAAGCATGCAAGATTATGGTATCAAGGTGTATCCATAAGAAAGAGAAGAAAAAGCTGCATCGAATGCACCTTGAAACTTACTCAAATCTTCATTGTGCTGATTTTACAGTGGTTTGAGAAAACCGACAAAACTTTCGGGACAACCTAATATAATAAGCGATCCCAATAGTCTTTTTGCTTTCTTTGAACGGCTACTATTTGCAAAACAAAGGTTTATAGACGATTTTGGTAGTAAAAGATGCACCTTTTCACTCTTATGAATGGTTATGTTCCTACTGCAGGGCAATAGGAACGACCTCTCAAAAATCACCAAAATCTGAGGTTCATACTTTTTGCCACGATCAAGTTTCGTTATTTCATTTTTGTACTGATTTCCGGAAGAAGTCCGAGCGATAATAGAGCAAACTCTACGGGATACAAAACAATTTTTCTATCTTCATACTTGTTTTTCAAAATTTTGGAATTATTTCTTTAATTCTATCGAATTCCATTTTTGGTCAACTCAAACCTCATAGGACATCAATCGACAAGCAACTGTGGTGTCATTCGATGCAATATCTTTTCCTCTTTCTAACGTGTTTTTTAGTTTCTATACGTACACAATTCGAGGCAACATATTTCATGTTTTTGAGGAGTTCCGGCTGTGCCCGGGAAACTCGAAAATTGATAATTCGAATCCTAAACGCTTACTAGCTTTGTTAAATTAGTTGAAACCATTCACTTTTGAAAGCTCCAAATTAGGATGATTTACTGACGTGTGAGTTAAAATTAGATAGGTCTGTTAAAATCTATCAAATAATTATAACCAGCTTTGTGAAGAAGAAAAAATTGCTTTGTGTCTTGCAGGGTTTGCTCCATATACGTTGTCTGGACTTTTTCGGAGGACCTGTGGCCCGTATTAAAACTCCTCTCAGTTCAACTCGGCTGAGGCGGGCCTAAGTTAAAGGCACCGTCCACCCTAAGTTGAGGGTGTTGAGCTTTTGGTAGCATATAATAGTAGGGCCCCCTGTCAATCCAATGCCCGAATCGCGGCGCAAAGTGCCGCTTCGGAAGCGAGAAAATCGCTTCGGAATAGCGAAGATGCACGAGGACCTCCATCCATGCCCGCCTACTTGTGCGTGCCCATCCAATCACCCCGGAAAGCCGGCCTGTGGGTTCTTCGGAAGGGAGATTGTCGGGGATTTCGCACATTTTCGACTTCATATTCGGAATCAGGGACATGAGAAGGCTCTCGAACGACAAAAACTGGAAGTCGTAAATCTGGGTGGACGGTGCCTTTAAACGTAGGAAGCATCAGTCCGGCATCCAGTGGGCTGTCGATTAGGGTTGCCGCGGCCAAGGTTCGAGATCTGCCAGTGGCAAGATTTTTTGCCGCATCACCGGGCAACCTTTGATAGCGGCCACTGCCGCAAAATCAATGATGGACGCTATCAAGGTTATTGCCTAGCAAACGAAAAGAGACAAATTTACAATATTTCAAAAACAAATTTCATCACAATCGCAATTGTTGAAGACTAGGTAGAGAGATAAAATTCCATTTTACACCATCTAAGCGCTTTCTTAAAAAAAAAAAGATGATTTATTTCCTATTTTCGTGCTGCAATCAGCTGTTTCTCCACCTTCCTATCCGTAGGCCCACAAAACTGTGCAGTTTTGCACAGTTTTCGTCCATAGTGTTGGTAAATCTGACGTAATCTTACTCCTAAGCAACTTAGGGGAACGTTTTGTCTTATCTTTTCCACATTGATTGCATCAGTTCGTATCTCAATTAAACGGGAACTGATGAGAGTGCATCAGTTGGACGGAGCAGGTGGACGGATGGCCAAATGTCAACTCACTTTGTATGCTTATAACATGGGATGGTGGGCGGCCATTATTTTCCCTGACGGAACTTCAACGGCAGTGGACCGGCGGCAAAACTGAACAACCCGGAATCTTGATGCAATAGGTTGCTTACCCTCAACTATGAAAACAGTGCAATTCCGGTAGCACACTTTGCCCTCCCTACCGAGAAGACTCCAAAACCCGTGCGCGCGAGCCCTTCTTACACGCGGTCGGACGAGCTCGCGATTTACCTCTTTTAGAGACGGCATGCCGCAGTGCTATATCGAAAGGGTTTCACACCGACTCTGCGTCCGATGCCGCGAACTGTACGACTCGTCCACATCCAAAAAGAAGGGCCTTGGAAAAAGAGTTCTCGCCATTTTCAAGCTTTCTAATCTAGATCTTCGGCATCAGCACCTCGAATAACCCCAGCGAGAATTTCTAGGCATGAAATTTGCCGAGCCACTGTCTTTAACTGAGAACCTCAGTTGAGATCATTTGAACTAATCGAGCTTTACTAAGGCCAGTACAAAAACTTAGAATTACGCAATTTGACCATGGCAAAAAGCACAGGTTTTAGATTTTGATGACCTCAAATTTTTGGAAGCAAAGCGGACTGCAACCAAACGCCAATGGAGTGTCAATCTTTTAAAGTTGCAAGTTGTTCTCAAACTGTCGTCGCTAGGAGCTTCTTGTTTCTAGCTTTATGGAATCTGCACATCGAGTCTGCATATAGATGCATGATAACGATCTCAAAGGTAGAAGCGGATTTTTTTCAACGGATTGATTGTGCAAAACCTTTTGAGAAGAATATGGTAAGCAGGGATTATGACCAAGTTGTTAAGCACTGTTGCATATTGAATTCGCAGACAGTCAGCTGTTCCTTTGAGCAAATAGCATTCACTCAAGAATTACTGTTAATTTTCAGAGCATTATGTACGTTGGAGTGCATGAAAGCGTTTTGTGAATCAAGTCTCACTTATGGAGTATTTTACTGCGTTCTTGTTGCTGTAAGTCGCATCGCATCTTTCAAACAACTCCTAGTCACTATCACTACTACATCAGTCTCTTGCTGCTCCCAGTCTCGCCTCCAAACCGGCAAAAGTTCCGAGAGAGTGGTGTTGGTGGAACGGATATTATGGAAATTTTCCAAATGAATGGATCAAACCCTTTGAGCAGAAATTTTTTGAAGTGTGCAATATTACAGTGGTTAGCTCTCTTGAAGTTTTAAATTTCTATTGTGATCAGCTATTTGTAATGTTGAGAAATACGTGTAAATCGGACACAACGCTGAGTTTTTATTTAAACTCTAGATAAGCTAAGATTTAAGTTGCACAACGGAAACAGCTTTTCTACTTTTTAGCAATACAATTGTTATCTGCAAGAAAATGCAGATAAATATGTGAAGATGGGGCCTCAAAAATGCACAGCTAATGTTTTAGAGTATGCCATGATGGCTCGTATTACTGGGTAAGTTGTGAAGAAGTTCATATCTTTTCATATCACCGGAAGTCTAATCAGCATGATATTCCCGTACTGGAGAGGAAAAGAAGCAGCTGAAGACACTTTTGGGAAGCCAAACCCAGCCTTCAAGCAGAAGTTCTGTCACGTGAGTTTTGAATAGTAAAGATAAATTAATAAACTTTAACTGAAACAGCTCTTTATCAAGGAAAACTGCGATTAATTAAGTCAGCAGCGCAAAAAACTAAAAATATCGTTTCAAAATCAACTGTTTTCCTTTCATGTCGGAATAATCAATCGTCGTTGTATCTAAACGCTGACATCATTACTATCTCTCACGTTAAAGTTCTGATGAAAGTTACGTTATTTGTCCAATGCTCCTATCTAGTTACAGGGAGAGATACTTGGTCGAAGTGTTCTTATTGGAGATGCTACGTAGAAACGCCCTTCAACGTCTATCTTCGTTATCAAGCATTCCTAAGAAAGAGACTATGAATCTTTTTTTTTCTCCCAAAACCAGCTTCTTGTATAGGAACGCTTGGCAAGGCACTTTATTGGTGTGTTTATTCAGTATAATGGAGAGTCGTTTAATCTTACAAACAACGCGCCAAGGTCTGACTTTTACCACACACGTTTTTGATTCAGAGAAGCCCTATAATGACAGAATATTCTTTGTTTGCTAAAAAAAGGCAAAGTTATCTACTTATAGAACTCATACTACTTGATATATGGCTTTTAAGCAGAAGCGCATGTTTATGAAAGGAAATCAAAAACGCTGCCGGCAACAAGAATAACTCTAATCTGTTGCCTATGTGACCACAGACACTCAGCGCTATACCACAGTTATGATGAAACGCCTTGCAGCATCTTTGTTTAAAAAGGCTGCTTTTTAAAGAGATAAGGCTCATTACCTTTCCACAAGAAGGCTTTGCATATAGCGAGGATAGATTCAAGATCGCTTTTCCAGTCCTAACTATTCATTTACATTTCCTCCCATATCCCACTTCAACCAAGTCTTCCGCTTGCTCTCTCTCACTAACATTTTAAATTGGCTTCCTAAAAGATTGCTGCGCTTTGCTATATTTATATGCCACACATCTTCTTTCTTCCGCTGTTAACCAAGATTGGTGTCGCGGATTGGGCCCCCAGCTCCTCACGTCAGCAGTGGTAAGGCTCTCCGCATAGGCGGAGGGAGCCTACGAAATATTCCTGGAGTCACAGTCGCTCAAACACAAGGGGAGAGACTACAACCAGCCACATCTTACAAACTTAGGGGCCAACAAGTCGAAAAACCCCTAAGACGGCGTCCACCGACATGTGCCAGGCGCGAACGCACCCCAAATTACCTCGTCTGCGCGGTAGCCAGTCCTTTATGGCACGACTGATGTTGAAGAACGCGTGAGTTGGGGAAGGCGCTGCTCATCGATTGGCTCGAAGATGGAACTCAATCCGATCGCTCGAGAGTTGACAGCTGCGGCGATAACTGACAGGTAAGAAAGATGCGGCATACAAGGCGATGTGAGGAGGCGGGGCAGCTCGGAGACGGCGTTTTAGGACCCTTTGCAACGCGGCGGCGCACTCTCCTGAAGAAAGTCGCGAATCCGCGACATTTGTTATTACTTTAATCGGACTAACGTTTCGGCGATTTTGCTTTTTTTGGAGTCTGAAGAAGGCGAATTTGCCGAAATGAACAGGAAAGATGATGGAGAGATGAGTGCATAGCCATTACTCAAGAACTGGCCTTTACCTGTGCCTCTGCGGCTTCTCTGATGAATCTGCCGAGACCGAGTTATTAGAGCACTAAATGAAACTAGTTGTCGTTTACTGGCATAACGACCTATCACTCGTTATTGTTGACTGTCGTCTAAGCATTGGTCTGAACTTGTTACTAATTTCTTTTGCACTGACAGGTCAGACTCGCTTTTCAGTCTTGAAGGTAGCTAACAAAACCGTTCACACGCACATGACTTCTTCAGAGCATAACAAGGGCGAAACCGCCGAAACGTTGATTCCAATAAAAGGTTTTACCAGTCTTAGTTAACAGTTGAAAGAAGAAGATTAGTGAAATATATCTATTAGGTTGGCGGATAATTTCTGTTACACTTTTATTTTTAATTTTTAAGAATCTAAGAAAATTTCGAAAATTCTTATGCTTAAGGACTGTTAGCGGGGTGTAAAGGTCTACCCGCCGGTACTGTCAGATCCGCGGTCCGTGCGCAAAACACCCACTTTGTTGGTGGAAGTAAATTTTTGTCAGCGGGCTGGCATTCTTCCAGGTGATTGGGAAGAGACCGAGCAATGTGGTATTCGGGCAGGGTATGGTCCATAGATTTTAGCGAACATAGGGCGATGGCACAATCGTGTCCGCACACGTTCACATGAGCTACATGTTACGACACGCACATTGGCATTTTGACATGAAGAACTATTTTTAAAAATTGAAGTAGAATAAAGCAGACTTCGCTCATCGTGTAGCCAAGGGTCTCTTGAGCAGTTATGCCAAGTTTGAATTTTACAGAAAATTTTTGAAAGAAAATATCGCAAAAAAGTCGAAAGTACTCACTTTTTTCTGGCATTGGGCGGGTTCAAAAATCGGTCATCTTCAAAATTATTTCATTTTTCTCCGCTGAAAAGTGAGAAAACCCTAGCGCTTTTCTACCATCAAATGAACTAGGTTTATTCTTGCTGGATAGTGCAAATGACCTGCAATCGCCTTTTGCTTCAAAGTTTTACTATATGGCACAGAAGGGCCGCGACGATCATCCAAGCGCAATTAAAATTCTTGGTTCAAAATTTATGGAAAATTTTGTTCAAATAGCATCTTGTAGCACAAAAATTCCTAATTCTTATGCATATATTTTATAATTTATCCGGCTATTTCTCATGAATTCAGGGCAAAAAGACTGAAAAGCAAAATATTGGGATTTAGTATCTTTTACTTGAAGGCTCAAAACTTTGGAATGAACGGAGATTTATGGAATCGAAGGTCCGCTTAAGAAACTAGAAAAAACGCTCTCTTAGAGAGCTTAAATAGTTTTGAGGAAATTAATTACACATTAAATACCAGCTCTTGCAAAAAGAGGTGAGAAAAACGTGCATTAATTATGAATCAACCTAATATATCAAAACAAGATTGATAGATAATCGAGCGTGGAAAATATTTATATTGTTCCTATTATTAGTAACGCTTATCACTTGAGTTAGGAGCAATAGGTTTTCTTGGTAATGTTTTATTTCGCAGCAAGAGTAATTTGCTTCGTCCTGCCCCAGTTACTTTCGATCAATCGTTGCCAACTAGCCCTTCCTAGCTGCCTTCCCTATGTCTTTAGCTCAGAGAGTCTCATTTCTGACATTCGGACAATTACATGCATCAAATTTTTTTTCAGAGAATACCAAACATTACGGATTTTGGATGCTCAAAACAACACTTTTTTCATAGATATGGAGAATTTTACTACTCAGGATACAACTACATTGTCTGTCAATTCGACAGCCCTCGAAAAGCGATACCATAAATTCGTACTGTGATCTAGGTAATCTTCGTTAGATATGTGATGTACCCTAATTTCAAGCGTATAGAACGCGGGAATTTTTTTCTGAACTCGAACAGCACAGACAAGCCAAAAGACTTCGCGATTAAAAAACTATTTACATTGCTGCATATTGCCTGAGAGTATCGTGCGGCATAAGTCTTATCTTCCGAAACACAACGAGGCCGATGAGCGGCACGCTTGAAAACCGAAAAAGGTGCGTCTTATACGCTTAAAATTAGGGTAATAGAGTCTATGAATGATATACTGACGAGCCGTAAATACAAAAAGTGTGATTATGTTGAAACAAACTATCGTCGAGTCATTCGTAGCTTAATATGCGTAGTGCACACTAAAGATGCTAACTGACGAACGTGAAATTAGAATCTGCTCACTTCCAGTAATTTCTCCTTTTTTCCTTGTTTCTTTTGTTTTAGTTAGTTATATGTTAGTCAGTAGAACACATTTCTACATTTTGTTAGGCTAGAAAATGTTTTATTGGGAAGTTTCTATTAAGGGTGCTGTCGCTAATAGGGCTTAGTATGCAATCTCACATATTAAGTTACAAATAACTCGAGGTTATGTTCATGTGCATGGCAAAATTTCGAAAATTAATGTTTATCTGGATCAAGTTGTGCCCTGTACATCTCAAGCGGTGCGGATTATCATGGACAACTTTTCTTTATCATCATACATAGTTATCATTTATTTTGCTTTGGAATGCTTGAGTTCAATAAAGCGGCCAGGTGGGCATGTTGATCACCTGCTGAACAGCTGTCGATTACTCATTTTTGACGCTTTTTGAAGTACAGAGTTGGAGTTAGGTGACAAAGCAACAGAAATAGGATCTGGGAAAAACTTAACCTTTTTTACTCATTTGATGGCAAGACTGTTAATATGCCTATTTGTGAATGAGAGCTTTTTTAGTGATGGTAGGAGAAGTCTTCCTAAGCAGCAACTTTTTGATAACAGTATGTCATTCACTTTGTAAAAATAAGGTAAGTTTGAAAACATTGTTGCAAGATTTGTAGAAGTTAATTACAATCTTGCCAAGACACCAGCAGTTTACTATACGTTGATGTCAACAAAGTAAAGTGAAATTCTGATTGAAGACAGCGATGCGATAGAGCAGTGCAGAGTTTTTCAATCTTATATGTCCTTTCAAGCAAGTTTTGGTTTTCAGTGGCGTAACTAAAAGGCAGTTGCTCGGCAATATGGATCCCTATCAGATTTTGGTAGCATTGAGTAGTAGAACACCCAACTACACTGTAGCCCCCTCTCACCCTCCAATTCATTCGTTGAATTCTGGGAATGCGCTTTAAAACGGCATCATTGGTGGAGTTTTGAAGCGCTTTTGCAGGACTAAGCGCATGTATTGCAGGATGAGGGTGGAGCTATGTTGTACCTGGAAGTTTACTACTTAAGGCTATCAAAATCTGACTAAGGTTTAATTTGCCTTTAACTAATAAGTTTGCATTCTTAAATTGAAGAACGATTGCGCTTCAGAGCATAATCACACGCTACTATTCGTTAGCTAATCTTGGAGAACGAAGCTTCCCATATGCTATCATTCCAAATTCTTAGCTCCAAGTATGGTTTGGTCTAGGAAAATATGAGTTGCTAGGTAGCCCAAAAAATCTCTAAGAAATCAATACGTAGATGTAGTTCATACACACTGTCGCAAACAATAATCCATCTCGCGTTCTACTTGATATCCATGTGATGCTGCTTTTTTATATAGTAACAACGTTACAGTAATTCTAAATAAGCATTAAGTTTCTGTCTCAGACCCCGTTTTTGCGATAAAAAATGTTATGATAGTATGTTTTTTTTCCTGTAAAGTGATATTTCTCACAATTCTTGTTCTCGCTTTTTTATATGGAACAGAAGCCCTGCTACAGGATGATTTCCGGGTAGAAATTTCTGTAGATCACTTCCGGGTAAATTTTTTGGAGAGTTTGGGAAAGGGGGGTAGCAGCACCTTAGTATCTACGATCACAATTATAATCAAAGATTTTAGAGGAGCCTGCTTAGCCAACACCCTAGCCCACACTAGGCAACGATAGCTATATTTAAACTCATCTCAAAGTGGATCTTCTTCTATTGGGTCGTTCCAAAAGTTTTACACATTTTTAAAGTTCATTTGTTTCACCTTTTTCTTAGAAATGATTAATGAGATTGCGATAAATTGTATTACTATTGAACGCTGGCAACCCCATGCATACTCAAAAATTATTGCATCAACAACGAGAAAGATTTTTTAACAAGGGAACGAAAATCGGTGTCCGTGGCTTTTTGAGATGAATTGTATCCACTCCTTCTCTTGAAGCGTTTCTTTGAAAGAAGTTGTAAAAGGTCGCCAGGTCTTTCAATCTAAGGGAAATACGAACGGAATGGCCAATACCGACGGTAAGCTGTGATGTGGTGGTTAGTGCGTTAGCCTCACAAGTTCATGCAGGTGTAGGTTTGAATCTTGTAGAGTTTTCCAGTTGCATTGCTTCTTTTTATGTTAAGCATTCTCTAGGTAAATGGATGCCCTTACTCTTTGAAATTTAACAAGAAGTTTTATATGAGTGTTTCCTTTATTTATTATGAAAGGAGCTTATAAAAATGAAAGTGAAGAAATGAATGCATGGCTGCAACTGCTCGAGTAAAGTTACTGGAATTATGCTATTGGGTACATTTTGGCGCACTTAGTAGGCATTTTTTTCATTACTCCACTTTTTGAAGAGTAGGGGCATGGATTCACCCATGCCTGACTTTCAAAAAGAAGCTTACTTGAGGCAATGCAAAACTCAAGACACTAAAGGAACCGAACCTACACCTGCACTAACTTGTAACGTTATCGCACTAACCCACACCGCAGCGTACTGTATGTATTGGCGCGTCAACCGTCCCTTGGGCGGCCAAATTTGGCGCGAAACTCTGTCATAACTTCTCTTGAAGAAACGATTAGTAGAGAAGGAAGTCAGATTTGTAATCAGCGTTTTAAGATGAGTGTGACGGTGTACATCTCATCTCAAAAGACTATTGACACCGAGTAGGGTATCCTTGTAAGCGAAAAATCGCCAAACATCTTTTATAAGCTACCCCCTAAGAAATCATAGTCAAATGGAGCGCTAAAAAACGTTGTGATTAGAAGGACTAAATGGTGGCAATGCCTTTGCGTTTTGAACTATGTTAGCAGACGAAATAATCAGGTCAACTGCGAATTTTCCTTTGATAGGAACAATTAGATTCTGCTTTGAATCACAATCTCGGAGAGAGAGAGGTGAGAATAGGTAGAAAAAGTAGGAAGTAGAATTTCCACATCAAAAATCTCAAAACTACAGTAGAATTAAGTGTGCACAAATCACTATGGAATTAGCCAAATTTTTTGCTGCCACACGTTCAGAGCGGTGTACTGCAATGACGAATGTCTATGGCTAAGGAGAAGAAGGCGACAAAATTCCCAAGCAGAGAATATCAGTTCAGTGCTGCACATATGACCTATTTGATTCAGCTCAATAGTTATCTTCTTTCATCAGACAGTGGATGCCTCTTCCCTGCGATGGAATCTGTAAGCGGTTACAGAATAAGAAAGGTCACCAAGTTCTTCGCAATTAGAAACTTGTGTTTTTAGCCATCTAATTATACACTAAATAACAGCAAAACCAAAACTAACAAGAGCATGCAAAAGCTGGTCTATGTTCATCAAAATGTCAGAGTTGGAATGTAGTTGTAAAGGTGAAACGGTGAAGCGGTCTTAAGCTTTTTTCTTGGGTACGTCTAAGATATTTGGAGGTGGGGAAATTCGCCTCTGTGGACAACCCATTCATGGCTTTACCTTTGTTTCCTGTAGCACTCTGCCTGAGCTCGAATTCTTGCTCACATTCGGAAACGATCAAGCTTTTGCAAACGGAAAATTTGCAGAGCTTCGCAAAATGTGCAAGTTGGAGAAGTGCCGTAGACCAGAAGGATGGAAAAACAATTTTTCGCTATTCTCGGCTACCTTTCATCGTATTGTCCCATGCAATGAACTTCCGTTTACTTTCTGCATCTCTATACCCTGAAAGCACTCTTCACTTTTGCTTTTCGTCTTCTAGGGTTTTGATACTTGCAAGTCTGCAAGGAACGATAGGATCTCCCCTTTTCCGGTTATAAAATTCTGGGATGTTTTTGCCTTGAGGGCCAAGACCATTCGTTTTACATGTGGATCGGTATCCCTTTTTATACTGAGTCAATTAGCTCCTTACAGTTAAGCTGCCAAAATCACATTCTAAGACATATATAGTATCCTGTCTGGGACATTTTGACTTAGAGTCTTCTTCTTGTTACACGCATAGAGGCAGGCTGTGGGTTGGAATTTGATCTCTCTTGCGGGCATGAGCTATTGTTTAAAGGAGATTGAGTGGAAGTCATTTTAAAAAGAAATTCAAGAACAGGATGACAATAAACGGTAAGCGAAACAAGCTAACGGCAAGCGCTGGGAAATAAAAAAATCTGGGTATGGATAGAAAATGCGCAAATAAGAGAAGAAAGTTGGAAGAACAAAGGCTCTAAAAGATTAAGCAGAACCTTTTTTGAAATCATATCAGGGTGTCCCGAAGAGATGTATCAAACGTTTGTTTTGTAATTGCTTGTGTGGAAGGCTTTCGCAGATCTTTAGTTGCCATATGCAGGGTTCGACTTAGAGTTACAGCATGAAGCAAATCACCGATTCTTCTTAGATACTGTAGGATTACGATGGGGGGGGGGGAACGGGAAATCGACTGATTCTAGGAATTTGAGCCGGGAATTGCTTCAAAAAAATCCAAGAACCCAAGAACTCAAACTCAAGCTAAGGTAAGGTTTTCGGAGACGTTAGAACCATTTTCAAATTCTTTCGCTCGTACCTCTCAGCCTCCTACGGTACAGTTGCGACATCGGCGAACTTGGCGAATTCGGCGAATTCGGCGAAATCGTCGAAGTTTTTCACATTCCACTGTCACAACTGTATGAGCAAATCAATGCTGAAGTTTTGGCTTCTTGTCAGAATATGTAAATCAACGTTGCTTTATTTGTAAAAATAGCGAAGTTGAAAGCATCCTGTGGAAGAATGACGAACATATGCGAAAGTCAACGGAAGGTAAAAATTTGAGCAGGAGATTTTCATCGCTTTTGATTAACCGACATTCAATAGCTGCTACAAAAACATCTCAAATGTAAACATGTTTTATCTCTTGAAAATGTTGTTTTCCAATTTCGTTTGCGGAAGCTGCTCGTCATCACAAAATCAACATTCACAGCGTGCACACTGTAAAACATCGAAAGGATCTTCATGAAGAATGAAACAAAAAAATGTTTTGGGTCATAAAATTGTAATAGGAATTCAATTCATAAGCTATTGCAGCCGCTATCTTACTTGTACTATAAACAAAATGAACGTAAAATTAGTCTCGCAAGGGAGGCAGTTTGTGACTATAGGTTGTACGGAAATAAACAATACCGCTTATATTTCGTCAAAAAAGCCGCCGCACTCCAGCTGAGTGCGCCGAAAACCACGACGCATCTCCATACCGCTTCAGAATGGACGAATTCTGAATTCAAAGAAAAGGCATATAATTAATATTAGCGGTTCAAAGACAATTATATGTTTCTAGCGAAAGTTTTTCGTCCTTTTAGTCAGTAGATCAACATCATGCTCACTATGCTGTTTTGAACTGGTCTTCAAAACACAATATGCTCACTTAAAGTCTCACTAACTTCACACTTTCAAAAGCTCATAACTTCTCTTAAAAGCTCTTCAGCAAGTATGTGAGGCAGATTTGGGATCACGTAAGCAAGACGCTTCTAATGATGTACTTTTACTCCAGACCGCCTTGGACCATTCCTGGGGAAATTTCCTGTTGTAATAATAGTTATTTTCATTATGAATTCATGCTGTAAGAGTGCAGTTGATGCTGTTACTTAGCGCTTACATGATTTTAGCTGTGTATAGTAGACATAATTTTTTTCGTGTGCACGTGTTGACCATGTATATCGCATACATAACATCCTCGACAAATATAATCCAGAGGCTCTTCTTTGAAGCCGAGAGAAGGACCGGTGTGATCTTCAAAAAGAGCAAGGTCTACAAATCATCTATTTGCCTACAGTAGCATCCATACTTTCTATACATAGAGCCATGCACTCTGGCGACCTCTACTTTCAGCGACATAGGAAAATACAACTCTCACTAGAAAAAGAGAAGTTATCCGGGGCGAAGCCGCGGATGTTAAGATCATAACTATATCGGAATGAATTCGAATGAAGCAAATGTAGTGAGTAGTATTAGGTAGTAAAGAAAGTTCCGGGGCACTTGCAAATTTTTTTTTCAAATCTTTGTAATTACGAGAAGATATCCCTTCTCAAAGCTACAAAGTTCATTGCAAATGGAATCTCGCCTACAACATATTTTTGCGAAAAGTGGCCTATTTGTGCAGGATTATCTCAGGCAGGATAACAGCTGAAGACCCCAGATGCTGTAGTTATATAGAAGTCTGCTGGGGCTATTATAAGGAACATGCATGTCTTTGAGAGGCCATCCGCAAAAAAAATTTCTTCCAGAAGGTTTGAAAAATCGACCATTTTTTGTCCCAAAAATGCACTATTTTTCGAGCAAGTAACTTCGAATCCTTCTCGTTCTGCACAGGGTAGACCAAATTTATTTTTGATTACTGCGAATAATGTTGGGTTAATGCCATACACTTCTTTTGGACCCATCACCCAGGCTTGGCGATCTCCACAGAAGCGACGCCAGCTCGAAAAGAGATGCAGGCAGATGCAAGTTCAACAGCTTGTGATTTCTTAACGCAGATCTAACCGAGTAATATCTGCTGCATGACGAAGGCGGTTGCCCAAATAGGTTGAAGGCTGTCGCGCACGCGACGCGCGGGCAATTGCCAGCCACGGGGCGCGCGCACGCTCCAGTGGATGACCGCTGACCGAGCGTGCGCGCGCTCGGTGGTTGACAATTGCCCGCGCGCCGCGTGCGCGACAGCCTTCAACCTATTTGGGCAACCGCCTTCGTCACGCAGGAGATATTACAGGTGCGAGTTAGAAGTTAAAAGGTTCCTTAATGAAGTCACCAATAATTTGAGCAAAACTTTTTAAACTGCACAGAAAACGGCCACAGAAAGAAAAATTGTAAAATTTTTATGGTCGGAAAGGTTTCCTTTTATAATGTGCAAGTCAAACATGTTTCGGCATTGATAAAAATCAGAACCTGCATTGAAAACCTTAGGCTTCCCTCTACTGAACGGTATAAAAAACTAGTCGTTAAAGTCCGACCGAGCGCCAGAAAAATGCGACAGAAAATGAAATTTCCGAAAGTGCCCCGGAACTTTCTTTACAACCTAATATCTTAAAAACATTCTAACACAACCGAAAAATTGCTTCTTTATGGCATTTTTTGTGCTAGAGGTTTATATGTGAAGTTCCTTAGAATATAGAGCAACATTTCTCAATTTTTTTTGAACTGCGATTGAGTTTCAAAAACTCACTAAAGCTATTGGAGATCAATAAAAATAGGAAAATGTGCACACTCTTGCGCAGAAAATCGCGCATAATCGCAATCTCAAAATTATCTCTCAGTGAGATAAACTAGCATTGAATTGCTAGTTTATCTCATTGAGAAGTTTTTTTTAAGGCTTACGACGTTGTCAGTGCTCCCAGTTGTTTCACGACGATCTAAGTGATGAATCTGTTGCAAGATTTTGCTAAGACCCAGCAGTGATCGACCAGAGCCAAATGCCCCGTCGGCTCTGGTCTTTCTCCTCTGCTCGTGTGCTTCCCCGCGCGTTTTGCGCTACCTCGCCACCCCAAATGGGGCACGTGGCATGGCTCAGGAATTTCTTTCTTCGTTGTTTTGCCCTTAATTCTAGCGGACTGTACATAAATTGAAACTCTTGACCTTTATCACGCTGACAACGTGCAAAACCCCACTTTTCAATTTGAGCGAGGAATTTGGCAACCGCGTCTTCGAAAATCCGTTGCTTTTTCTTTAGCTTACAAGGAAACGATACTCAATGTCCGTGGCTTTTTGAGACGAATGTACACCATTACACTCGTTTTCGAACGCTGATTCCGAATCTGACTTCCATTTCTGCTAATCGTTTCTCTGAAAGAAGTTATGAAGAATTCTATTCAAGTTTGGCCGCTTAAGGAAATATGGTCATTGGAACGGCCTCTACTGTGACCACGTTCTGGTCTAATGGTTAGCGCGATAGCCTCATAAGTTGATGTAGGTTCAAATCCTTTGCGTTTTTACTTTTGCATCACTTTTGCCTCAATTAAGCTTGTTCGATAAAGTTTACTCGAATTATGACCATTGAATACATTTTAGCGCAAACAGTAGTCATTTTTTCCAAAATCCCACATTTTTTCAAGAGTAAGGGCGTTCACTTAACTTGAGGATGTGAAAGAAGGATAATTGAGGCAACGCAAAACTAAAAACACAAAAGGACTCGAACCTAGAGCTGCATCAACTTATGAGGCTATCGCACTAACCACTAGACCACAGCTCACGTATGGCGTTGGCGCTCCGATAAGTTTTCACTGAGCAGCCATACTCCGCGCAATCCATGATAACATCTTCGAAGCGATTATCAGAAACGGAAGTAAGATTTGGAATCAGCGTTCCAAGACGAGTGTAATGGTATACATCTCATTTCAAAAGGCCACAGACACCGAGTATCGTTCCCTTGTTAGTTTTTTTCAAAGGGTTTTTCTATGCATGCGATAGATCTTGCTTCTGTTCATTATGGACAACGTCGCAGAGCTCGCAGAGCTAACTTCTTCGACTGTGGTGAACTATTAGATTGTCCTATAAGTCTTCATTTTTTTGTGTTTTCGCTGTAATAAGTCACATACTTTTTTGTTCCAAATTGAAATCAGGATGCCATAGAGCGAAGCAAGCTCTATAAAATGGCATTTATGCTTTTGTACAAACTTCGGTCCACCTCAAATTTTAAACTAAATTCTAAAAAGTTTCGGATGCCCAAAAAATCGAAAATTTTGTATGATTTCTCAAAAAAAAATAAAATTAAAAATAAAATAAAATATACAATAAAAAATAATAAAATAAAACTGTAAAATTTCTCAAAAAATCTTACAGATCTCTCACTCGCTCACGCATATATATTCCACATCAGACATTCTTATGTGCTGTTGCTGTATTTTTTATCAGCTCGAAATCAAGAAACGGAAACTTTCATGTTAATACGCTACAGCGCGCAGGGAAGTCGCAGCTCGCAGCATCCCTGTCCTTTAACCCCTTCCGCATTTCTCATCTTTTTTCCTTTTTAATCTTCAGTTCAGGCACTTGCTCATCACTTACTCGTTCTCCTTTTCTTTGAAGCTGTCTCGTCGAGCATCCTACAAGTTCTGTTTTGATGCATACTAAAAGAGCAGGAAAAAAGTTTTGGTACAGTTGTTGAATTCATGCTCCGTTTTACATACCATAAAAACATTTTCAGAATCGTAAACTATCGTCCCGGCATAGTTAGGGAAAAGAATGTGCTTTCTTCATAGCAGTGATGGCTATCATGCCTTCTCCTCAAATGAGACCACTGAAATGTTTATTTTAGCACACCTACATGTCTCCTTGATGTAGAAGTGCTGAAACAGCCACTTCAGCAGTCTCTCTTAAAAAATCAGAAGAAAACATTGCAATCCCAATTATAGCCACGATATCCGCCATTGCCACTTTGAAGAAAACTCATTATTCCTTCCGATTCTTTCCGGAGCAATGGTTTTGCGTGTATGAGATGTGTAACTGCCTAAAATGAAAATTAAGGAGAATCAAACAACAAAAAGAGGTTAAAGGGGACGAGCATGCTGTGAGCTGCGAACACAATCACGAGCTGCCCTACTGTAAAGCTGGAAAAGCTTCAAAAAGGCACTCCCGCGGTGGTGGAAATGCACGAAACGGGGCGGTCGTCGACAGATATTCTTTACTTCTAAAGGCTTCTAGTACGCAATTGTTAGTGACACTTTGAATCATTTGTAGTTAACCTTCGGTGCCTCTCCATGACGCAAAGATGTAAAGTACCTTATTCTTGCGAGTACAAGACGCACTATCTTTTCCAGAATTCGACTAGTCCGAACACAACAAAGAATTTTGCGAACAGAAAATCGTTTACCGCACTACGCTTACCTGGTAGAATTGTGTGATAGCGACTATTTTGCGAAGATAAGCGGTACAGCCGAAGTGCTTGCTTTGAAAAGGAAAAGGGTATTACTCGTGAAACTGGGGTAAAACTTTATATTAGGTTGATGCACAATTCTTGCATCAAAATAGAAAAAATTGTTCTAAAAATACTTAAACAATCTAATCAACTCACACAATATGTCCTTTGGTATGCATGTGAATGATATTATATAACCATGCATTTTAGAAATTCAATGTGGAATGAAATCAGTAAGTCGAATAGATAATCGGAATTCCCCAATTATTGTAGAATCATCCGACCACTACCAACTTTTTCAACTTTTTTTTACGAAGGAAGTTTGCGCAATCAAAGTGGGGATCCGGAAAGCGATGTATACCAATGGATACTTAAAGCCGCTGTTCTCGAATGTACCTCAATATCTGTGACGCGTTTTTTCTATATGGAGTTATGGCCTTTGTTGTATATCCAATGAAATTATAATCTATTAGGTTGTCTCATAAGTTTTTTTTTTCAATTTTGATTTTTATCGCAATAAGTCACCCATTTCTGAATTCTGATGAGATGCAGGGGACCATTTGATAGAGCAAAGCAAGCTTTGTAAGATGGCCTATAAGTGTTCGTACCAGCTTCAGAACATCGCGAGTTAGAAGCCGAAATCTGAGAACTAGTGCCCTAAAATCAAATCAATTACACGTCATCTCCTAGAGCTTACTTTGCTCTATCGAATGATCTTGATCGGAATTGAGAAGCGTGTGACTAAATTGTGGTGAAAATCAAAATTAAAATCTTATGAGACAACCTAATAGATTGTTGCGGTTTGAGGACATTGTGGTTTTGAAAGCAAAGTGCAACAGACACGTCTTTCACACGCTTACTCTGGGCCAGCAGTCCGCGCTGATGGAGCCTATGGGCCTATACGCCTTCTACTTAATCTCGTCAACTCCTTCACCACAGTACCTCTGTGCTTGAAAACTCTCGGCAAACATGTTGAGCAAATAAATGACGTGTCAACTTTTTTTTTCATACGTGGCAGTAAGATGACACCTCTTTGATTGAAGCTTGACCTTGCTCAGTATTTAAGAAAAGTAAAGCTTTTTTGTACATAAATCGGCTCGGATATGGAAGAAGTAGCGTTTCCCATGCATCTTTTTTGCTTGATTGCACAATTTCCAATGACAACCCGTAAATACATGCTCACGATAATTTTTTTGCAGATGATACTCGGAATGACACATTTCGGATGCTTACAACACATTCAAGCATTTACACAAAGGGCTTGAAGGAATGAAAATCTACTCTAACTTCATATGCTCATTTGACAAGCCGAAAAACGTGAGCAGATAAAGTTCTACAGTGACTAAGATCTTAGAATTTAAGATCAATATGCTCAAGAACTTTGTGCATGTTTGATTAGCGATTTATGGCTGTGCTTCAATGGTTGATGTTTATTACTCAAAATTCAAGAGAAACATGTTCGAGCTTGTCATACAGCGTTCTCGAGTATTCCTGCCTTATCTCAAAATATTAGAGTGGTCTAAAACTAGTGATACCTAGAGAATAAATGCGCTTTCATCAACCATAAAAATTCAATTTGATGTCCAAGATTTGAGAGACGCTGATATTTATCAAATTTTCAGCGAGGTCGTAGGCGTCGTTTTTATAAGTGCTCATGATTGAAGCTCGTCACTTTAATTCGAACCTGGAGAAGCACAGTAGCAGTAAAACAGGAAGCTGCCAAAAATATTAGGTTGATCTAAGGTCGCTTTGATTTTGAAAAATTCGTAACTGCTCCCTAGGTGGACGCATTTACTTATGAAAGATATTCCCAGGTAGAAAAATTCATATTTTCTTATGAGAGCTTTGGGCTCTTTGACGGCAAAAAACTCCTGAGATAATCTACAGTCTACGTAAGCTGCTCTTTTAAAATTGCCAAGTTTGTGTTGACGAGTGTTACTAACGATTTTCGAGGAAACGCAGGGAAATACTAACATAATTATTTCTGCCGTTTTGTGTTTGGTCGTAAAAATCTAGAACTTGCATTAAAGAGGAACATATAGTACTATTGTTTTTTCTACTCTTACTTTAGTTTGTGTTGATTGAACGTCCCTACTGGAAGTTACGATTTGTGAGTCAGCCGTATAAAACAAGTTCGATTTTTTTGGCATTTCCTTCGAAAATCATAACTTTTCATGGGAAAGGTCGATCAGCACCAAATTGGATTGGCCCTATCAAAAAGAGCAGCTCATGTAACAGGGTATACGTTATTTTTATGCAGCGTTCCAGATTTTGACGATTCATTTCCAAAATCTAGGGTTAAAGTGGGTCTCATCAAATTTTTATCTCTGGAGTCCCTTGTCGTCAAACCGTAAAGCAGTTTTTAGAAAGTAGATTAATTTCATTATCTGGAGGTATTTTATGCTCAATAAATGCGTTTACATAGGGAACAGTACGATTATCTTCAGGGTTGAGCGTAGGGTCAGGCGAACGTAAGGGGTCGTCTGGGGGGTAAGAGCAAAGGGGCGGGGGGTTGTAGTCAAGAAGCGAATTTGTTCAAAAAAATTGAGGAAATACTACGTTCGAGCAAGATGAAGATGAAAAGCGCTTAACCGTGAATCTCGCAACTCCATCAGAGGGATGACTGTTGTGAACAGCGTACTGATCTCGACTAACCAAGTCTCACTCAAATTTCAAGTCTTCATTCTTCCTTACACATACCGTAAGGTCATCGAAGAAGCTTTTTGTGTTGATTGGGGATGATTTCCGTAATCAGTATGCCATATTACTTCTACGAGCTTTACAGACCACTACTTATTACATCTTCTAATGTTTACAAACGTCTAAAAACGTGATTTTCAAACATGATTAACTTGGTCACCAAGGTGATAGAAGTCGGCTTTTTTATTCATAACGAAGTATTTCTCTTTATCAGTCTATGGTAGAAATTGGACTTCATAACGCTTTCAAATAATGGATTATTAAATGCTGCCAAAGTGTTAGTCACCTCGTTTTCTACCTCGAGCACTTCAACTCCACCAATCACCAGGCCAAATCAAGTCGAAGTAAGCTCAAACCCTAATGTAGAATTTTCGAAGTTTATGCTAGCGAATCATATAGAACGAAGGTGGAAAAGCTTCTTTGGTGATAAAGTTAATTGAGTCAGGCGCAACTCCTCAAAGGTCAGGCCGCCTGAGCTTTTGAGGGTTTGCGCCTGACCCCCTTAACTTGCCTTCAAAATCCAGAAATCGAGCCATTCCTGGCATGAGTATTGAGCTCATAGCTTCTTCTTGCTACAGTGGAAATTTGGAGCCGAACTCCCCATCCCTAGAAAAATTATAGACCTTTCAATAAGCCCATTCAAATCAAAATCAGGCGTCAAATACATACGTGTGATTGTAAAGTGCACTCACAGGAAATCGAGCGTACAGTTCTCAAAAACCTGCATACTCTCTAGAAAAAGATGATGTTCCTTAAAATGTCACACTCTGAGGTTCCGAAGGTAAAGAGGAGGAAGAAGGGTCGTTTGAGGGCTTTCATGGGGGGAGGGGGGGGGTCGTCCTCGAAAAACTTGTGCTTAACCTTTTGCTCAACTCTGATTATCTTCTAAAGTCAAAGCGACAATACTCGGATCGGATTAACTTAATATATGTGCTGCAATGGGTTTGGGGACAGTCACCAAATCCACATTAGCCTGATGGTTCCAATTTGCAGCAGAGAACTAGCGTTGAGTATTAAGAGACATACTATCGACATATTCGAGGGCGCACAGCTATTGACTTTGGCTCACTTCGCGCCCGGTCATGGTTTTCGCCGTAGAGCACGGCAAGCTCCCCGAACTTGGCTCCACGTTAGTTCTTTTTTGTGTTTCAGCTTGTAATAACCTTCACCTTTCAAATTTGTGCTTACTTTTTCGCTTCTCCCACGCTCATAACTGTTTATCTCAGTTTCGCGGTTCAGGTGTTTCCATTGTCCATTGTTTTTGGTTCAATGTTCGATTTCTGATATCGACTGTTGTGAAGATTTTTTTTAAAAAACCTAATTCTCTTTACTTTGCTTGTAGCATCCAAAGCTTTGAATCTTTGTTTTGCAAAAAACTTGTAGAAAGTGACAAGATAGGATTTTTGGAACGAGACCTTCGCCGTTGCCTTGAACCGCCAACGTACATTCAAACTCAGCCCTTGCAATGAGCAGCACAATTGGGTATTTTTCACTTACTACTCAAACTGCGGTGACCTTCCTATCATTTTCCTGTTTTATTTATCATATAAACTGCACTAGCCGTGAGCGGATGGGACGCGTTATCTCGAAGGTTTCGTTGAGTACCATGATCTTCCTGATATGTAAATTTTTCGATTATGGACCGAGAAATATCACGTTTTTAGTAAACTCCATTGATAGCGAATGATTTTGTCTGCTAGTGAAGCTGGCACTCGCAGCTAGTATACCTGGCTCAACAACATATGAAATAGAAATAAGACAGTGAACTAGCAGGAAACATATGCGGAGGAACGATCTGGATTCTGGCGAGGTCACAAGCCAGTCAAATAGCGTAGTGTACTGACCTTTCTACAATAAGAGGGAATCGCTGTTCGTGGGCATAGCGAATAATGTGATCCTTAACAAACTTTCCTCTCAGAGTCGCGCATCCTCTTTACAAATGCATTTCTAAATTCTTCTAATTGGAAATAGAGGAAAATTTTTGGAGACAGAAAACTTGCGAATGATTAGCTCTACCGCAAGTGCGTGTGGAAGTGCAAGATGTGAAAGATTAATGCGATAGATTTGGGCATGCACGATCTATATTCAGAGGTACATTATATGAGAGAGTAAACATATGCAGAGGAAGTTGATTTTATGAAGATGAAGTAACTACAAGCTGGAGAGGAGAATGCAATCAAAGTTGAAAGCGTAAGGTATGGCCAAAGCCTTGGCATATTGTTGCACAAAAGTATGTTTGTTTTGACGCTTCTTGTTCGATTCTAGATGTGTGACTTTTAGACCGGAAATGCAAAACCATAAATCTCCTCTTATTTATTGAAAAAAGTGAGGACATGTATATATACATAATTATGATCTACTCAACAAGATCAACGAGACGTGGAACTAATCAAAAACTGATTATTCAACCTCTAGTATGATTTTTCAACTAATACTCTGACTATGAAGTGCGGGCATCTTATACGCATACAAACTCGAGATAGCTTCTGGATATATCACTGGAAACAATGTAGCGGTGATGCGGACAAAGAAAAATGAAGTGAACAGCGAAGGAAGTTCGAATATGAATGCTTTAAAACTTTCAATTACATATCACACTACCATGGTTCAGAATTCAAGCAAGAGAACACCTTCACAAGTATCTAGCAAAACTATAAAATTTTCTGCAAGATTACCGCCTTTTATGATAACAGATGAAAAATAATGCTCAAAGTACAGACAGTGTGAGTACCAGTAGGATGAACAAAGCAAGAATAGGGAAGGCTAGTGAAGCTACCTCGTAAGTTGTTGCTAAAAGAGAGCTTTACTGGTCGAATGTGTTGATACTCCGGTATCAACAACGGTTCCAGTCGCCATGCAACGGAGTCGTAAGGATGAAAGATGTTGAAAATGCGTTCGATCTGCAAAACAACAGCCCATCGTCATTTTTTAATATCGACTACAATCCGTGAAGGACATGAACGCACCTTCATCTTCGTTGGAAGAAGATCAGCATGGGTCGCACCGCGCATAACAACAAAAACAGCAAGGGGGCTACCAACCGCGAACAAATATTTGACCTAAAAACTGCTCGTAGGAAAGTATATACTGCTCGTAGAAAACTTTATACTAGAAACAAATTGCTGAACTAGACCCAAAATAATTGAAAAAGTAGTTAATTTACGTTACACTGAAGTTCCTCGTCTTTGCTTCGCGACATTTCATTGATTCCTTCCTTGATTTTCTCACACAATCTGCAAAAGAACTATTTAGCCAGGAAAGGAAAGAAAAAATTCCTTACCTATCCCTAGCCTGCTGGAAAGCCTTTAAAACCTCAAGACTAGAAGGGTCAGTGCATTCTTTCATATGAAGATCCTGAAATATGGCAATCATTACTACAGTAATAGACATTCTTGAATTACAGGCCACTGCCTGAGTAACATATTTGTCATAAAGCACAAGAGGAGACCAATGAAGTAATATGTCGTAAGGTATGACAGATCCAAGTGAATGCGCAAAACTGACACTGTACTAAGAAAGTTGGGATTATTCCCAATAAAAAGTAAATATATTCGGTTCAGTTGCTTGACCATACCACCAATCTAAAATAGAACACTAAAATACATTGCAACGTTAAATTCTTCACGAACCTCAGTACGATACAAGGGATTATGGTAGAACATGAGATCCATAGCAGTGCTGTTCAGCGCAATTCGCATCGTACTCATTTTAGGAAGGGTTACAAGATCGGTGACACCGTCATCTGCAATAGCAGGAAATCAGCATCTATTACTGAATCGACAAAAAAATATAATCAGAAGATTAGTAACTACAAAGAACAAGAGATGATCTCCACTCCACTGGCAGAAACAGAGGACGAGTCTTCTCTTCGGGAAGGCAACGTTCCATAACACCCACAGCAGCTTCGCGCAATCTGAAACGAAGTTGATTCGATTTGACTGATGGTCAAAAATGACGTACTGTTGAGCATTTTCAGCAATTGGCTTAAAACAGAAACAACATGGGCGTATATGCTTATCACACTTACGCGAATCGAGAGCTTTATCGGGCATGGGCAAATCTTGATAGATACTTTCGAGTCACAGATGGCCTCAGAAGCTATCACTTTCTTCTGAAAAGCTGCTTTATCAGCAAATAAAAAGGCGATGAACTCCGCTACCTTGTAGAGGCTATTGGAATGCACTGACTTTTCCAGTGCAAGGTATAGGCAACATTGAGTCCATTACATTGTCTTTTGACATGAGGTCAAGTGCATTCTTCTAGAATTATCCTAATGTTGTACCACAATGGCTTGCGTAGGCGCTAATAAGAATTGAAACTTCAAATTTAGCCGAGACCTCCCGAGTGACGGAACCAAATGACTGCAATCAAACGTGTAAATGGCTATTCTGAAATTGAACTTGCATCACAAACAACACATCAAACCTATCGTGTAGAAACCAAGTAGCCTGTCGTATGAGCTGCTATTTCGCTGAAAATTTGTACATGTGACACGGCAAAATAATGGGAAAAGAGAAAGGAGCCCTTCAAAGATCGAAAGAAATCCAGTGGATCGAAAGAAGTCCATGGAGGCTGACCGATTATCAAGCTCCGCCACCATTCATGACGATAAGTCTAAATGATGGGATATCGTACGTACGCTAAAATGCAAATACATAATGAAACGGATGAAAATACGACTACTGTGAAAAAATGCCCTTTAATTGCGGCAAGAAAATGGATAAGAAAACTCAAAGAAATTTTGACTCACAGGTAGTCAGAACGTGAGAGAATCTCAAGATTGGTGACACAATACAAAGGAAAAATGCTAACATAGGATTAAAGAGGAAAAAGCGACTTTTGTGACATATGTTCGCAGACAACTCGTTCCTCTCTCGTAAAATCTTTCTCTTCTGAAAGCTACCACAACTTAAAATGCTACATTGGAAAATGACTCACATACCGTTTTGAAAGCCTGTATTGGTGTATTTTTGCATGCTCTTTCTTGTGACCAAAGTAGCTGTGGGGCTGCCTGGCCGAATTTCTTCCATCGTCTTTTCAATAGATTGTTTCATCACTCTAATGCGCTCCGGGTCGTTGTTCTTCATTGAATTTTTCATTTCTTTGTATACTCGGGAGACTACCTATACTTACTGATTAAAGGGGATGTTGAATGGAGTAGTACATACAGTGTCAAATTGGATGAACTCTTCCTTTGCCTTGTCCTGGACATCAACTGAAGGACAGTTTTCGAATGTCGATGATGTTGTATGTTCCGGATCAAAGTATTCATCGGACGTGTATAAATCAGCGGCGGGTACGATTTCTTCAGCGTCTTCGAATGCACATGGACTAGGTGGATCCATGACCGCTTTGTTTGAAGAAAGCCAATTACGCGGTACAGGCAACATATTGCGAGCTGAAAATTTGCTTCTTCTGCACCAAAAGTGTGAATACGCATCTACCTTCAGCGCTAAAGGTGGCAACCGCGTGGCGGTGGATACAGGCTACACCAGCGATGACAGATGCGGGGCATGTGCATGTCATTCTGGGTGCACATGCCCCGCATCTTTCGTAGTGCGAATTGTTCTGTAACTATGAAGATATCCGCTTCAGATGTAGAAACATCGTCCTTCGGCTAACCTCTTCGTCGCAATCGCATGTGCCAATCGTGACTTCGTATCGAACATTCTGGTGAGTTCTGGACTGAACAGTCCAGAAATCGAAAGGATGTTCAAGTCCAGTCCTATGGGTCAGTGGCGTACCCTGGATTTCGGCTCGGGGGGGGGGGGGCGACAAAAATTTTTTTCTAATGAAAGTGCGTGGCGTCGCCTGACTCGCTTCTGGCTGCATCGTAAGTGTATGTTACAATATCATCACGGCTCTTCAAGAGTTCCAGAACTGACATAATTTCGTCACGACTCCTCCGCCCGGCGATAAGTCCATATTTTTCAGCGATTTCCCTAGAATAAAATTGAATAATTTGAGATACAAACCTGACAAATATACACCTGAAACTCACCCAACGTCTTTCAAAGTAATGTAGCAAATTCTGTCTTGTTAAGTTTCTTCTTTTGCAGAATCCCACCGCTCCTTGCGGATTTTACTCACGATCTGCGAGAAATCTATGACTATGAATATTCTCAACGAGAAGAACGTACGATAGGTCCGGTGAAACCGAGCTTCAAACAGCTCCACAATGTATTGTTCATCGCTTGAAGGCAAGCGTAGCGCGGCCGTAATGATTCTGTGACCTAAATGGCCACTGAAGTACTTGTAGTGTGTGAAGCCTTGAGTGTCTTCGAAAATCTGAAAAAAAAACATGCATTCGCTTCCAACATTTGAGCCAAATAGCGGCACCTTGAGGAAAGCAGGGCAGTTCCGATGGACTTTTTTGCTTTTCCTGTAGCTCCGCTTTAAAATCTCAGGATCCACATTACCACCAGTACCTCCCGAAAATCTGCATCGCAAATACACTACCCTTCCCCGGGGAGTACACCGGGAATGACGAGTGGAGTAATTTGTATATGTCATGCGCTCGATATCGTCCAGCCACATCTTAACTGCTATTGCACTCTCTAGTTTAAGTGCAGTTAGAAAACAAACCTCAGACTCGATTCTACTCCCAAAAATTCCAGTATTCACAGTGAAGGTGTTCACACCGTTTCGATGGTGTGCATTGCAATGCATCGCTAGGCATTCTACGGTACGGAATTTTTCCGAACAAGTAGGACAAGAAATAGTTTTGTTCACGTCACAGTGTTGGTGCATATTCTAAAGGATATTAGATCAATATGAGGGAAAGATATTAGTCAGTACTCGATGTCACTTTTCTGTGTCTCCAGAGCCTGCTGCTGGTTAACCGTTTCCCGCAGAAGTCGCATGCATGGGTAATACTGCTTTCCCTGGATGCTTCCCTTAGCTCCTTCTTCAACTTGTCAACGTCTTCATTTTTCATTTTATGAACCAGGCGACAATGCCTATACAAATTGCTGCGCTTCATCGGACCTTTACCACACTTGGCACACGTGTATGCTGCCGGGTTTCTCATCGGTACCAACCTTTTCAAACCTGAAAAGCTTGCAAATTCCTCGGAACGAACATTTGCGCACATCTAATATAATGTCAGTAAATCAGCTAAACAGTCAGCGTAACTTCAACCTCTTTCACAAACTCACATTTGTTGTGCCCTTCTTGTTAAAGATCAGGAGTGTCAGGACCGGGCTGAGGAGGAGACTGCGCAACCACTTCATCCTAAAGTCCGTTGCAATAAATTACAGAATACAATTTGAGTATTTTGGCGAAAAAACCCGTTATGTTAAGGGGCTTTCGTGTTAAGGTAATGCACGAAATATACATATAAGAACATGTGATATTGTGTGTGATATTCATGATCAAGTCAAAAGTCAAGTCAGCCCCTATAGAGGACGTTTGAGCAAACTCCATGGCAGAAAAATTTTGGGGCTCGAGCGGCCGAACAGCGGCTCGATCGATCGATACCCTTTGAGATTTGGAAGTTACGTTGCAAAGCTATTAAAGTGGGCAACTTGATTTGAAAAATTGATTTGAAAAGATTTGAAAAAGCTGACCTGATCCTTGTGAGTGAGCGGAGATCTCAGAAGTGCAGCATGAGCGTCCTCAAACCTATTTGTTGGCAGAACTGAGGTTACCCTGCCCTCAACAAGGCCAGGTCCGTTTCCACCTAAAACAAAGTACTGGTGATAAAGTGTAGGACATCAGCGAATACAATCGTCGTTTCTATAATTTGTACCGTTTTTAGTTCTAATACAACACAATTCTCCAACACCATGCAAGAAGTAAGGCATTTAGAAACATACCCCTAGTTTCGGTTGTACCTCCTTCAACCGGCGCATCATCAACTTCTGCGCATAAAACTTGTTCCTGAGCCGGAAAGTGTGCTAATAGATCCGCCATTTCGATACCGCTGGCTGCAATAAAAAAATCAAACGCAAAGAAACAATAGTATAAGGTACAGTTAGCACCGAATATTCGTGTTCGAATAATTTATTCGATATATTCGACTATTCGAATATTCGAATAGTCGAATATTTGAGAAAGTCCATTTATTCGATTATTCGAATAGTCGAATAAATGAAAAAGACCTATATTCGAATAATTCGTTCATTGGACGATTTCGAAAAATGACTTATTCGAATATTCGTTTATTCGAGTAGTTTTAAAAGATAGTTGTTCGAATATTCGAATATTCGAATACTGCATTCAAATATTCGAATAACATTCGAAGATTTATTCGAAAATAGTCGAATATTCGATCAAGTTCGGTTATTCAAGTATTCGTTCATTCGAATTTTGGAATGTGCCAATATTCAAATATTCAAATCGAATAAAATGAAAAACGAAAGTCGAATAATATTCGTTCATTCGAAGAATTTTCGAAAATCATATATTCGATATTCATTCGTTCGAAAAAATTTCGAAAATCAATTATTCGATAATCATTCGTTCTAAAAATTTTAAAAAATTGATTATTCGACATTCGTTCATTCGGCAAAAATTTCTGTTCGTTACAACTATAGTATAAGGGATTTGTGTGATCGTGAAGGTTGGCGTTTGCCGCTACAAGCTTCAAATCAAAGACGTATTTTTCGTAATGGCATCACGTGATTGAAACTAACATCTTATAGCAGGAAAAAGTTACAAGAAAAAAGAAAAAAAGCCGAACGCGCGAGCATTCGACTCAGACTCTAGGCCTTCACAATCGCGCAAACTTCTACACAAAGGCATCCGCGAAAGCAGCTCATCTATCTATAAATGAATAAAGAAAATGTGAACATATGGAACAAAACACTAAGCTGAAAAAACCTAAGATATGCGGATGACAACCAGCATCCGCTCAGATTTCGATAATCGAGATCTTTCGTACGCTTCGCTTTTGCAACTTTGAGTGTGAAAGGCAAAACTCAAAGAAGGTATAAATGATGAATTGTTACAACCGAGAGAAAGAAGAGGAAATAAGCACAAGAGTGTGGAGACTTGCTGATCACAGGCTGAAATGCAAAAAGGAGTTCGAGGAGCTTGCCGTGCTCTACGGCGAAAAGCATGATTGGGCACGAAGTGAGCCAAAGTCAATAGCTGTGCGCCTTGAATATGTCCATACTATCTATTTTCTCAACGTAATTGAATGAGCCCACCTTTGATGGACGGCGTTCGATATAAAGCTAGTACGCTTTAACCATACATATGCAACTATTTCGAGATTTCCTCATTTTCAAAGCAAAAGGGGAGAAAATTTTGCACATTCAAGTAATCAATAGAAAGGGTTTGTGAAGCACTATCGAATGGTATGTCGCATGCCCAGGGACTTTGAGCACAGCAGCACACATTCGGGTGTCCATAAAAAGTCTGTCCGACTTTGCCGAAGCACCGCTTGAAGGGTTAAAGGATAGGAGCTGCAAGTTGCTGCCATGATAACAATGTATTCACCGCTGGTTGTTTATCGCTTATCAGGAAAACCTTCAAAATTGCTAGTCAAGTCACATTAGCTCTGGATCACCCTAATATGTTCTACTTTCTTTTAGCATTTGGGGAGATCTTTCACCATGCAAGACAATTTTTTGTTGTTTCCTTCTTGTTTTGTGAAAGATATTTCGTCTTTTTTTGATTGCGATGCCGTTTATGACAAATCCTGTCGACATGACAAAGCTTTGCACACACATACATCAATTTTCGCAACTTGAGGAACTGTTTCATTGTGAGGAGGTGCTTCATAATTCGACGCTATGTTCAAAGAGGTTTTAGCTCTAATATGATTTTGATAGATATTCAAAAGTGTGTCATCGTATGAGCGAAGTTTTCCGATACTTATGATATCCTAAAGGTTCTAACAATAATGGCTTCTTTGAAGTCATTTATCGTTGTAGGGAATTTTCAGACAATCAAAGGCTTTCAGCCAACAGCCACAAAGCCACCGCCAAATCAAAAGCACCGTGCCCTATCGCGGCCAGTCTCGCTTAGCGATAAAGACCTTATAAAGCCGGCCCATAGCCAGATCAAGCGTCCCGCTCAATGCCATACTTGTAGCCCGCTCCTTCCTCCTTCCGTTCCTTCAGCGGGAAGCAACAGTGAAGCGATAGGGCACGGAGCTTTTGCTGGGGTTTGACTTTGGCTTTGTGGCTGCCGGCTGACTCTATCGTCTGATTAGTTTCTTGCTATGCTTACACTACAACGCTATAACTTCGATTTATTCATTATACGATGACAAACAACTATGCACAATAACGACACATGGCGTATATAGTTATAGAGCGGACGAAAGAAATGCTATGGTAAACTCTAAATAACAAACATGCAATAAGATGAGCATGCGGATGACAATGTGTATACACGCATGAGATGAAAAGCACCGTGATATTTCAGATCAACGGAAGGCGTTGATGCAGTGATTATTTGGGATAGACTAGCACCAGCAAAGTTTGAATTATATCAAAGTGCATTTGATACGCATTGAGTTAGACCTGCAGCAAAGAATCAGTAAGAAACATTAGATATGCTCTTAGATGCACATAAAATGGGAATAAGTTTATATAAAAGTATTGTATGCAATGAGATAGAGATATACTGGCAAACTTCAGATCGATCATGGCAAGAAGAGTAAGATAAATATCGTAAGATCAAAGAAAAAAAATGTAAAACCCTTACAAATGTACAACATTAGGAGGAAAGGGTGTCTGTTCCCGAGATTTTTGTCGCGTTGTGTTTGTGAATTCTTCAAGCGCAGTGATTACTCTTCTTGCACTGCCTCTTTCCTTCACTTCTGAAAGGTGACAGTTGATGCTTACAAAAATGCTTATAAAATGTTAATTTTGGAAAATTTACTCGTGGCGTGTGAGTACTACTGCCCTTGTTCGGCATCGTGCTCGTATGGTGTGAGCCTCGTAAGAAAAAGGAAACGAAATCCCATAAATTATGCAACTAACGGCAAGTTTCTTCTAATACGAAACGGAAGAATTTTCTAACAACATCTACACAGCCTTCTTGCACCGTAGAAAGAGGGAATTTTCCGTAGATTATATCCGTAAGCTTCTCCATCCTTCTTACTTGTTCTTTTTACAGTCCGAAGTGCCCCATAAGCACTGCATAGTAGAGAACGCGATGGTTCAGAGTTAAGCGATAACGCTTTAACGGTATGGGTAGTCGTAATCCATGAATGCAAAGGTTTACTTGCATAACGATTTTTCCTAATCGCCCACAGTGGTACTCTGTGAAACTTCCGCTACAGTGCTACTCTATGAAACTTCTTCAAAAGCACTAATACCCTATGAACTTTTCTCGAAAGCGGTACTCTGTGAAAGTTCGTAGCACTAAGCTCGCATTCAGGCATGCTACCAACATTCACCTATACGAGTGACTATGTAGCTAGAAAAAATATGGTCTCCTCACTTCTTCTGTACTAAGTAAACCAACCATGAAGTGTCAGATATGACAGATATGTTTGCTTTGTTATGTTATTACCAGAACAGTCTTAGAGCTCCGAAATGGGTCTATTGTAAGAAATTTAACGGTTTTAAACTTCCTGGATGGTACTGGTGGCGAAAGGAGCTTTGCTCAACTTTAACTTAAAAATCCTCAACCTACAACTGAAGCTGCGCTTTATCACCCATCCGCCAAATCTCCGGTTCTTCCCGAACTCAATTCATTTGCACGCAGTCGTGTCGAGGAACTCACGCTCTTTCGAATGAGCCTACTTGCAGGCTCGTAGAATGACTGGCGGCCAAGCTACAGGCCCGCAAAGCGGTGCGAGTCAGTGGTGAGGTGCAGGTGGGGTCATGTGCACTCACTGTCAAGAGCCATTTTCGGCAAAAAAACTCGACAGCACACGTCGGATGCGTAGAGATATCAAAAGGCATCCATTTTATCCAATTAGCTTTGTTGGGATATCTTGAATAGGTTCCCATGTGAAGAAATTTGGCTTAAAAGGGGAATTAGAAGTTATTTTTGAAAACAAAAGCAAAATAAAATTCAACTTGGGTTTTTTTGGAAGTAACTACTATCCGATTGTTGTTCTCGACGAGCTCTACAACACAGTATGCTTACCTGTCCGGAAAACTTCTGTTTTTGCCCCAAGAAAAGACCTGAAAGAAATTTTTCGCGTTCGAAGAATTAATGTCCGCGACATTGTGACGCGACCATTTCCGGACTTTTTTTTTAGGAAAAGATTTTCAAAATTTTTATAATAAACATTTTCCAGAAGGCGCAATGTGTGGGTTGTAGCTCTTGAAGAGCTCTATCATCTCATGCAATCCATTCATTTTTTCATCTTTGTTTTCCACCCGAAAATGAGCAATGAAAAAAGGAAGGCGGCTCGTCCGCAACTTTTTGGCGGTCACTGTATGGGTCGAAAGCCATGTGGACCGGTTTCGCGGGCAGATTTTGAGGGATCCGCTCAACGGATTCGCTTCTGCTTTTGCATATTGGACTTCTATGCTGGCAGCATGCTATACGCAAAATCTGAGCCCAGGAGGTTGGGTGGAACACGCTCTTGGAATTTCGTAACAGACACACTCTCACACACACAGACAGACAAAGTCACGTAAACATCCTTAGCCCGTTATTATAAGTTATGATTATGTTGTGCTAAGTGAATTATCACTGATATGTTATGGTATGTCTCAGAATACATGAAGCCAAGTTAATAAGTTGTTAGTAGTAATTTGTTAGTACTCGATATTATAGGCAGTTCACCAAAATTTCGATGTTGGGAAATACAGGGTGTCCCATCTTGTAGCCTAATTTTGCACTGCTTTAACTCAACAATCACTGGACACAGCATTCGAATTTCGTGGTAGCATCTTTCCTTGATAACGGAAGCCTTCAAACTGTTGGCGATTACCACTGCCGAGGCACGCAGGCAGTCATCATCAATTTTGTCTTCAATTTTTCATAAAAATAAATCCTCTTGCTTAGCCCCAACCCCACGATGAGGCGGCAAACCATAGAGATAACTAACAGACATAATAAATAACGTTCACATCCCTCAAACGTTTTCTATAGGATGAAAGGCAAGAAAGTGAAAGACTATTAAAGGCTTGTGTAGGTACCATGCTTCCTTCCTCTAAAAAGGAACAATCGGTACTGTAAATTTTTTCGCGCATCAATCCCTTTATTCAAAGATTCTACAGCTTGCAGTACGTAAACCATGTTTGAACTTTCCAAATAAAAAAATTTCATTGAATCTTAGAACTATAAAATGGAGGAAAAGGAATCATTGTCGAGCACAGTGCACACGATGTCACGCAACTTTGCTAATTAGAGTTACGGTTGAGGTTAAACAGATCTTTCTGATGATAAATAAACATTAGCATGAATTGGGGGGGGGGGATAAGTAGGCTGGAAATCATAGTGTTCCTGGAAATGCACATACTGTTTGATCATTGTTAACTCTCGTGCTTGAGCCCTTCTGCGATATTTAGATATCACTCCGTAGATCTTGCTCCAGTTTAGGTTTACAGGTTAAAGCGAGTTACCAGTTGCTCTTCTCTACTGTAAGATTACCAGACTTTCGGCAGACAGCGCCGTGAAATAGGTCGTTTGAAAAGAAAATTCCAGCAAAACTCATAAAAATTGTGCAGCAAGCTTTTCACGCATGCTGGTTTCATAACGTAACTTTTTTCATGTTTTCTAAGTTCGCTTGCCTGAGATCCTCTTTAAGGCAAAATGAGACTCTCAATGTCTTGAAAACTTTTCAGAGTTCTTATCAAATCACACTGACAAGAAGGATCGGAGATTGTTGAAGCCAGCTCTACTACCTGATTGGAAAAAGACCTTACAGCGAAAGATTCATCTAAGACTAGTATGCACATTTTTGGGACACCCTGCATTGGGGGAAACTCTGACAAGGTAGTGGGATATGGACAATGAAATATGGTACGAAACAGGGAACGGATGTTTATTGTAGTGTGTTAACAGGTGCTGCGAATTCGGGTAGCCAACCATGTAAGCTACAGGATCAAACGATGTTGTACCACCGTACCTCATCCTGGCGGTAAAAATTTTTTGCAGAATTTTCCGTACTAAACACAAAAAATGTGTATAATCAATATTCTAATTTTTCTAACAAGAAAGAATTACGTGCAGGTAAGGCTAATCTAAATAAACACAAGAAAAAAGCTTAGCGTGAAAAAGCAGAGAAAAAGAACATTCTTTAACAAAGTTCAGGACTGATGATTTTCCGGCGCTTTACTGACTGTAGCAATCTGAACCAGCTTTGAGTTGACAGCTTTATTTAGTTGAAAAACGAACCTGCAAAAAAAGATTTAGTAAAACTTAAATAAGCAGCAAAAAAGGCTACATTACCGGAGCAAACAATACTTACCCGGATCCCATATCACGAAATTGAGCGCTTGCATTCCTGATGCGTACGCTTCCGCTTCATAATGTTGTCTAAGAATAATTGACGTAAATCATTCTATGCAAGGCTTCTATAAACAAATTAATGAGTCACTCGAGGAGACGAGAGGAAATATAGGAAAAAGGTCAAAAAAGCTTGAGTCAACTTCAAGACAAGAGCGAGAGTTGTTGAAAGATGCTGCTAACAAGGGAAGGATACTTGATCGCAGTGACGATTGGGTAAGCGGTGTATACCGCGTATACCGTCTAGGGACGGCGTCTACACCGCCTACTCAATCGTCACTACGATCAAGTATCCTTCTCTTGTAAGATACAAAAAAGTAGATTCCAGAAGAAAAAAATTTTTATGTGATAAAAACTATGCCTTGGTCAGTGCCAATCAAATAAATTCTGTAGACCGGTCGAAACTTTCGAATATATACGCTTGAATTTCGAGACTCACATTTGATTTCCGAATAAAAGTAGGTCCCTCTAGTTACTGAAATTCATGATCTAGAAAAAAATTTGAAAACTTGAAATATTAAAAGCTGGGAATTTGAGTAGAATCCAAACTCATTATTGAATGAGTGCTTTTCGAACGAAAACTATTTGGGTGTTGTATTCAGATATTCCATTCCTTTCATTCCTCTCCCATTTCCTCTTCCCCCCCCCCCCCCACCTCCTCTTACATAAGCTACAAAAAATGCGAGCGAATTGCTCATACTCAAATGAAAATGATTAAATAATTCCAACAAATTTCTAAAATTTTTCAAAATATGTTGACCTTACGAAAAAATTTCCGAGAATGTAGCTGCCGCCATGTCCCTTCTTTCTAGAATTTTGGGGTTCTGGGTTCACCAGCAAAAAATATTCAAAGTAAAATTTTCTGAACGCGTGGCTAATGGCACGCATCCTTACTTGAATTTTTGCCCTCCCCTCCCCCCTTCCGAATGTATCACACCATTTCGATCGCTTCAGGCCTAAGGAAAGACGGAGCTTGCGGAAGACACGAGAATTGAGAATGAATAATTTGAGGAGCTAAAAGAGCAGTGGGGACGATTTGAATTCAGAAAAGAAAAAAATCCGTCTTTCTATGGTTATGAAAAGAAATTAGGCGTACTCTACAAGTCGAAGAACTGATTTGCGGACGTCAAAGGATATGCTGCAATGTCATCATGATTGCATCTGTTTGCAAAACTTGTAACTTCTACAATAACACAATCCAGTTTCTTTTAATACCTAGTGCGAGAAAATTCCCAAAAAATTTTTTCATTCACGCGCGTCGCTGCACCCCAATCTAGACCACTTTCTTTATGAGACAAAAGAGCACTGTGACATGCCTGCTCTTCAATTACAACAAAAAATGGAGCGGTTTACCAGTTTTAGAGGATATCAGTTACTATGTAAGCTGTTATTTGCCGAGGATTCCCGATTTGCCAATCTTCAATGGCTGGAAAGAAAAGGAAGATATGAGCTTTTAGCAAGGTAGAAATAGTAAACAGGGGGGGGGGGATTTAGGACGCGAAGAGGACGCACTGTGGGGTTTAGGGGAGCCGTCGAAAAAAGGCGCACATTAACGCATGAATAGAGATAGCCTAGAGAACTTTGCTGAGAGGTAACTGGGTTGAAGCCAACTGGTGTACGTAGAGATACGAGTCGTTATAGTTCCTGGTGCTGTTAGTTTTGGGCATTAGGATAGAAAGACAATGTACTAAAGTGTCTTCATCGATGTTCACACGGGACATACCAGTAGGCCACCCTTTACAAAGTGCACTTTTCTAACAGAAGTTTTCTTCAACATTCGTTCTCAATCCAGGTTTTGTTTTCATAAGGAATTTCGATACATCGGCCCATAGTAAATCCCCCTTCAGGGGAACTACCCTGAGGCGGACTGAGTTGATCGTTGGGGGCCTCAGTCCAGCATCCGGCGAGTCATTGATCCAGATGCGGATCGCTTTTCAGGTATAGAAATCTTGCGCGCTATCAAAGAGGAAACACCTGCATCGGTTGCGCAGGTTTGGTCAAAGGGGTATGAGAGTGGTACTTAGCCTGCACGACCGTGGCTCAGTGCCGGCCAGTCCAAAATTTTTGTGCATCACTGAGCAACCTTCGATAGCGGCCACCATCGAAGAAAATCGATGACGGCCGCTATCAAGGACTTCACAACCCGGCACAAAACAAAACTGCGTTTTTTTAACCAAGATTTCGTCAAAAAATTGAGGAAGTAGGGACAAAATCGAATGGAAATAAACAAAGAGATTCTCGCTCTAAATAGCTTTTGTAGAAATAACCTAAGCAAACTCTGCAAAAAGGGGAAAACCTATTTTCTTGTTTTTTTTTGCCGAAATCAGCTGCTCATTGATCCTTTCTATTTCGGGCACCGGTATTGTGCAGTTTTGCGCGTTATCGTACCGCAACAATAAGTCAAGTAAGATGTCCCGTAAGTTACTCACGAGCAACTTACGGGACTTTTCTCTGCGTCTCATGCTTTGCACACTATTTCGGTGGATTCATCTCAAAATCAACGCTGCTCTTACGGATTTCAGGTGAATTTATCGCGGCACCTGCCCTGACGCTCACCCGTCAGATCAGGTCGCATTCTTAAGCATGTGAGAGTGGTTGCTGGTCAGTTTATCTTAAATACCTCAACTCAGCCTCTCAGTTGAGATCACCGGAAGTGAAGTGGGGTTTACTACGGGCCATCATCTATATCGGATACACTTATAGATGAGATAGAGATGAGTAGCTGGTCAAATAGAAACATTATTTTTAGAGTAATTCTATGATTATTCTTCAATAAATATGGTATGCAAAGCGAAAAACAGCGGTAAGATAAAGCTGAGGAAACGAGGCTATAACTTGAAGATGACTAGCTGGTCGAATAGAAGCACTATTTCTTCACCACCTGCCAGATATGTTTTTCGATGTGCCTTACTAACCTTAGCAACTCCCGCCGACTCAACCTTAACGAATGTTCTCGGATATTTTTGCACTAGATCTGCTAATTCTCGAAATCGACGTGAATGCAAACCCGCAGTTGCACTTTCATGCACGCAACTAGTATTTGAGTGACTGAGAAAAGTCCATAACAAGATGATGAATTGTCACTTTTCAATCACATTGTTTTTCTTATTATTAGACCTCAAATTTCATACAGCCCGTGCATGTAGGCGCGTACGTATGCGTCTGCTAATTATTAGAGAATGTGGAGTGTTATAACGTTTATGGTAAGTGTAGATCTAGGATATGTCAAAACCCTAACTTCAAAATTTTCGGTTTTTTAAAGATAACATACATCCCTTTTGTTTGTGCTTATTATGATTTTATAATACTTGCCTTTTTCTATGCAACGGTGTGCATAAGTCCTACTTATAAAGGAAGGATACCAGATCAAGTTGGCCATTAAAGGTGTGACGTACACCATTAGACATCCTCAAATGCTAATTCCAAATCTGCTCTCCTTTTTTTGAGGAGCAGGCTTTCGAAAGAAGTTATGAGCGTTTGAGTTTCTAAACTTGTCCAGTCTCAAGTGGCACAAAATCAGCGAAAAATGCGCAAAACCGTTTGAAAGTAGGCAATCAATAATTTGTACAAAGTGTATCCACTACGAATAACACAACCTTGAGGGTTCTTTCCTTACAGGTGTATCTCTAAAGCTTTTTGCCAATTTTATCGCACTTAAAACTTGAAATTTGGACTTCAAATGCTTATAACTTCTTTTACAGAGTTGTTTTGCACAGAAAGGAAAGCAGTTTGGAGTCAGCGTTCAAGGACGACTCTACAAATATAACGTCTCCTCAACTAAAGTTGGTTTTTTTCCCTGCCAGTACTCATTTCGGAGTTGGTGCCTTGACTTCCTCTATCAGCCTTCCTCTCAAGTTAGCAAGTTCAAGACTTTTGAAGCAAAAAAAGAAATTGGTTCGATATCATATCACGAGAAGTGGATGCTCTATCCACCCATTGTGTAGTGTGCAAACCCTGATCCATAGAAATGCTTAAGAGATCCCACGCATTTACACACACGTACACCCGCACAGACATCATACGTCATTATTTGTGGTCAGCATCGTATACTTGTAGTAGCTTTTTATTGACTGCGAAGCACATTCTACTACAGATATTACATACCTCAAACAGGCCGATCACAGTATTGTCTCGTAATATTCGTCACATTCCAAGGAGCGTCGAATTTGCAGAGCAAGTACCCCAAGGTACGAGTATATCTTAGTGAGCATCCGAAATCCGTCATGTTGATCTTCATACTGACTATGACCTAGAAAAAGTTATGATGAGTACGTGCATCAGTCTTTCACAAAAGAAAGCTGAGATTTGGAGGAGACATTGATAGGCCCGACAAGGTCGCTACAACAATAGAGATCGAACGTGCTGTTGGTGACTTTGCGAGCATTCAATAGAAGTCGCCATTCTTCGATTTTTTCCAAATTATTTTTTATGCATCTGATATTTGTCCCTGTTCCCAAAGATCTAGATTTTCTTCACTAATCCTTATTTTCTTGTAACAAAATGTCAGTAAAACTGGTTGACATAAACTTCTTTCAAAGCACATCAATACAAACATACCATCTACACTTTATGAAAAAAACCGCAGCGGGTAGGGGCAACCACCGAAGACTGCCAACTTTGCATCTTATTTCAAGAGCGGACAAATTTGAATCCACGGACATTGCAACTCGATCAGATGCGGCTCGTCCTCGTATATAAAGTGCTCCACAAAATGTTCACACTTTTTGGTCATTACTAACTCTTCTCTTTCGTTAACTTTTGCCGATCTTCAAGTCCATTCTATACATAGGGCTTGATATAACTAAGGTATTAGGTTGTCCGGAAATTGATGCCCGTTTTGAATTTCAACCTCAATAAGTCGTACATTTCTCATTTCTAAATAGTTTGTAAAGTATCATTCGATAGAGCAAATTAAGCTCTACAAGATGGCTCTCTCGTTTTGCAACAGCTCTTATCCACCTCGAGTTTTAAGGTAAAAAGTAAAAAGACTCAGCAGCCCGAAAAATCGAAAAAAAATTCTAACTTGCTCACGTAAACACTATCCACATAAGACATCTATATACGCCTTTGCCGTATTATTTCCTCTGTTAGAAATCAAGAAAACGGAAATTTTCGTGCATTTGCCAAAGTGATGCTGTGCCATCCCCACATAGGTAGTTGTATACCACAAGCCTGTAGAAGTACAGACCTAAATTTTCAGCTCTCTACAAGCTTTAGTTCTCAAGAAATAACGAATACAGCTTTTCCTAGTTAGGTGGTCCAAGCTGAAATTCAAATTTTTGGAGAACTAAAGCTTGTAGAGAGCTGAAAATCTAAATCTGTACTTCTATAGGCTTGTGGTATACAACTACCTATGTGGGATGGCACAGCAGCAAATGCACAAAAATTTCCGTTTTCTCGGTTTCTAACAGAAGAAGAAATACGGCAAAGGCGTATATAGATGTCTTATGTGGATAGTGTTTACGTGAGCAAGTTAGAATTTTTGTAGGATTTTTATGAACTGAGTTGCGTTTTTTTCGATTTTTCGGGCTGCTGAGTCTTTTTAGTTTTTGGCTCGAAACTCGAGGTGGATGAGAGCTGTTGCAAAAGCAAGATGGCCATCTTGTAGAGCTTGCTTTGCTCTATCGAATGGTACTTTGCAACCTATTTAGAAGTGAGAAGTGTATGACTTATTGCAATTGAAATTCAAAACGGGCATTAATTTCCGGACAACCTAATATATAGTACGAAACAATCTCCGATTTCTATTCACTGGTGTAGGGTCAAGGAATGAACTAACTTCCAGCTACAGCGCCATTGTGGTATAGGTCGATTAATTGGAAAAATTTCAAATGATAGAGATAATCGTGTAGCAGATTTTCACACATGCTGATTTCGGTAACTTTTTACAAGTTTTCTGAGTCTTTTGATGGCGTGATCACATTTTGAAAACACTGGAAAAACACTGGTTACGTTTACTCCGAATAACCTATGGAAAAAGCATGACTGTGATGCGCAAATTTCATATTTGAAAATGAAAAAAACAGCAACTTCAATTTATTTATTCTCTAGTTTCAAAAATTGGTTCATTTGGTTTCTTTTATAAGGCAAAGTGCCTTGAATGCTTGACACCCTATTCAAAGTTCCTACCGTAATTCTACAGTAACTGAGAGAGATCAAAATTGCTCAGTACTGTAAATCTAAGTTGGAGCTAACTCTGCTGAATGGTTTCTAAAAATAGGCGAAAGACATTAGAGTTAAAGTTATAGACGTTAAACAGTGCGCACATTTTTTGGGACACCCTGTATAACTCAGAAAGGTGTACTATGCAGGGTGTCCCAAAAAATGTGCCTACCGTTTGATTGTTAATAACTCTTGTCATAAAGCCTTTCGAGAAGCGGTACCATCTTGTAGAGCTGCTTCAATTTGAATCTCCACCATGGAGCAAATTACCAATTACTCTGTTATGCAGGATTACGGTGGGAATTTTTGGCATATGGCGTTACTGTAGAAAAGCTGCCATTTTGAATAATTCTAAAAAAATCTAACTTGTGTAACAGGGTTTTCATCGATGCCGAGTTTGATATGCAACTCTACCATGATTGTGAAACTTATTGAACGGTGCAACCACATCCTTATATTAGGTTGTCCCGAAAGTTCGTTCGCACCATTTTCAAAAATTCATAACTCTTTAAATTCTCGACAAATTTGTACGAACAAAACTTTGCTTAGGAGAGGAACTCATGCTCTTTACAAATTTATCTGAGCAGTTCGTTAGTGTTTACAAATGAAGGAGATAGAAGCTGAAAACCAAAATCACTCAAAATTCGTTTCTGTGTATTCATAAGAAGTCGGAAACTTGCAACAAAAATCGGAGCAGTCGGTGTTGTAGGTTATTTCACCAGCTCTTTCTAACAGTGCAAAGTTGGCGCTGATTGAACGTCTCTATGAAAAGTTACGATTTTCCTGAAAATGCCAAAATAAATTAAATTCGCCCTTTTGTATTGCTTGCTCGAAGATCATAAATTTTCATAGAGACGCTCAATCGGCGCAAACTTTACACTGTTAGAAAGAGCTGGTAAAAGAACCTACAATACTGACTGCTCCGATTTTTGTTGCAAGTTTCCGATTTTTTATGACCCTACACGAAAAATTCAAATTTTGAGTGATTTCGGTTTTGAGCTTTTATCTCCTTCATTTGTATACATTAACGAACAGTTCAAGTACAGATGTAAAGAGCATGAGTTCCTCTCCTAAGCAAAGTTTTGATCGTATGAATTCGTTGAGAATTTAAAGAGTTATGAATTTTTGAAAATGGTGCGAACGAACTTTCGGGACAGCCTAATAGTAGCGTGGAAAAAACGGCTGCTACTGCTTACTTGGCACAACTTTCAGGAAAGCAATATAATGAGATAGAAACCTCAGATCGAAAATCAGGAGCTCTAAGTAGCCTAGTGTAAAAGTTTTCAGGTCTTTTGTTTTATTTCTAAGAAAAGATGTGTCCTTCGGGCTCAAAACCTTCTTCAAAGTTCCTACCGTAACCCTACAGCAATGAAGAGCGACCAATGATTCGCTCTACCTGTAAAAGCAAAAGTCAGCTCTACATAATGGTACCTAAAGCCTCATCAAGGCTTCTTGACAAGAGGATTATCAACAGTCAAACAATAGACACATCTTCTGGGAACACCGTGTAGAACTGCAATAGCTACTGTACGTATTCGGCAAGAAACTCTTGAGACGCTTCCAAATTTTTGCACAGAGGGTTACTCGACATGCTGATATGTAGTCATATTCAATTTGCTGCTGATGGCACATTGCGGTGATACAGTGGGTAGCGTACGATGAGAGTCTAGTTAGTCTACTCACAATCAGATATGTCCAAAACTTTGCTTTGGAGATAATTTCACATGATCATTCAAAAATATGAAATAGTTCTTACCAGCCGCTCTTTGCCGCTAGGCGGCAGGTTCGGCTGATACTCAGCAGTTCCGCTGCCTCCTGAACTTTTCGTTTTATTTTCACTTTTTACTTTAATGCGGAAATGTGGAAATTTGCAGACAATTTGCCATATTGCACGAATCAGACTTATAACTGCGCAGAGAAACTGAGGACAACTCGGCTTTGTCAGTCATTTTGACTCAACATTCTGAATACAATGTAAACTGCAAAAAATCAATGAATCGATAGAGACAGTCCGTGTGTCCCGAATAAAATGGCTTATTAACACACTTCCCACCCTATACATTATGTATGCCAAATCCGGTTCAAATTTCGTTACTCCTTCTGTCTTTTTCGGGCGAACATAAAAAAAATTTTCTAACAAGGGATCGATACTTGGTGTTCATAGCCTTTTGAGATGAAACGTATACCATCACACTCGTTTTAGAACGCTGATTCCAAATCTAACTTCCTTTTCTGCTAATCGTTTCTCTGAAAGAGGTTATGAAGGATTTTCGCGTCAATGGTTGCCTAAGAGAAATGCGGCCGAGTATGCCTAACTTTCAAAAAGAAGCTTGATTGAGGCAATGCAAAACTGATGAATACAAAAGGACTCGAACCTAAGCCTACATTAACTTGCGAAGCTATCGCACTAGCCACTACACCACATCTTAGCGACGGTTTTGGCATTCCGAACACGTTTCCTTTGACACAAAAATCCTTCTTCATAACTTCTTTTAGAGAAACGATCAGCAGAAACGGAGGTCAGATTCAGAATTAGCGCTCCAAGATGAATGTAATGGTATACATCTCATCTCAAAAGGCCACGGACACCAAGTTTCGCTTTCTTGTAAGCAAAAACTGCAAAAAATCAATAAGTCGATAGAAGCAGTCCGAATGTCCAGAACAAAATGGCTAATTAACACACTTCCCATCCTATACATTATGTATGCCAATGGGTTCAAATTCCGTTACTTTTTCCGTCTTTTTCGGGCGAACATAAAAAGTTCAACTTAGATTTACAGTAAAGAGCGAATTACTGATCACTCTTAGTTACTGTAGGATTACGGTAGGAATTTTCGACTAATTCTAAGCTTCTGGCAGGCGAGAACTGCTTCTGAAAAATTTCAAAAAACCGAAAGACGTTAAACTGAGATTTTCGGGGCTGCTGAATCCAATTACACTTTTTTTCGCTACCTCATCTTCCTAAAATAGGCGCACATGAATTTATGGCTTTTTTCCAAAATTTACTAAATTGACGTTGCGGTTACAAACACGTCGTCAAAAACCAAATTTAGCGTTACAGCGCTCACCATAGGAATATGAAAAGTACGGTAGCGGAAAACTTTGTAATTAGATCCAGCATCCCGACAAACTCAGTTTAACCCAACATAATCCTACAGTAACTAAGAGAAAGGTTCGTTCTATACTGTGAATCTAAGTTGAACCCAGCTTTACCGTATGACACACAAAGATCCGCGGAAGCTTTCCAAAAAAGGAACTTATTAAAGATCAAACGTTCGATACCTTTTTTGGGACACCCTGTATAAGTATAGATTCTTATGTCGCCACCACAATTTATCTCATTTTAGACCAAACTTGATTTCTTGTATGTGGACGTGTTATCGTAATCAGTGCAGCACACACTGCACAAATTTATTGAGCACGTCAGAGTCCGTAATCTTGGAGAATAATGCAAAAACCATTTAATTCTCCCTAATTTCACGTTTATGCACATGCAATTTTTGCATTACTCAAATGCGAGCAGCTTGTCTGCATTCGCTATGCCTTGCGGAATGGTCCGCATAAATTTCTCAGATAGGGTGCAGCTCCTAGAGGGCCCCTTTGATAGCAAAATATTGGTGTGTTCGGATAGATGGTTAAAATATCAGAGCGCCTTGTAGTCGTAAAATCAAGATGTTTGCCGTAACTCTAACTACAATAGCAAAATAAGCGAGTTGGCTCAACCATTACGGCATGACTTACTGCCTGTAAAAGTTGAATTTTATGTTAGTAATTTTCTTGTTATTCTGCTGACTGTTTTTGAGTGTAACAAGTGCCTCTTAAGTAAAGGACTCTATGAAAAATTGATGAAAAAGCTTTGTGAGGTTCTAATGCTATGTCTCCATATAAAATCATCAGATATAGCTCATGTTCTCAGATTGACACAAAACTCAACTTAGCAGGCTGGCGATGCGATCACATTACAATTATGTCAAGCTCGCTTTTTGCGATGCTATTTTAGAGCGCTGCAGACAAACATGGACACGTTTTTTATACGATAAATGTTCTTTTTCTTTCAAAAAAAGACTTTCTGGTATCTTTTCGCCGAAGATAATGCGTTGGCACAACTCTGTATATCGCAAGAGTGAAAACCTCATGTACAATGTGCATTGCGTTACACTGCGAAAGCCTTTTTCACAATCAAAATCAAATCTACGTATTTAGATAAACGGTAGTAAAGCATTCTTGCAGCACGATACCACGAAAAAATGATGTGCACAAAAGAGCAGGTGAAATTTCCTGAGCAAAGTTACAGACACATTTAAGCATATTTGCATTGCACAACCCCACCACCTCATTGCGTGCTATCAGCAGCGAATTGCAGTCGAATGTTGTAATCAGCAAAATGAGTAACTTGTTGTGACTGCTATTTCAAAGCTGCTCGAGGGATGACTTTGGTAAAATAATTGATATTTACTTTATATTATAATTTGTTTATGTAAGTAGGTAGACTATAACTAACAACCAGTTCGTAGAGACGATTACTTTACTGTCTTATTGTTGGAAGGCATGAAGAGTCTCCGCTAAGTGTTCACGTAATCAACGAACTGGCGATCAGGATGAGCAGCCGAGACTCGAGAAGAAAGAATACGAAGACTCACAATTGACGGACAGGAGACCGATGGACGGCAGTTCGAGGGATGGCAAAGCGATGGACGATAGACCAATGGAGATCTTAGCATGTCTCTTTAATGGAAAGCATGCTGCAGATTATGCAGGAGCAGTTGCGTCTGCAGCAAAGCGGAAATGAAGGCTTCTCGAGGCCATGGCTCGCGGACAAGGCAAGATGCTGGGCAAAGCAGTACCGCAGCGGATGTGCCCAACTTATATGCACGTTAAGCAGTAGGATTGAAAGATTTATCTTCGACCCAAGACAACATGAGCTTCAGCCAGTGGTATGCACGTTACAAGGACGTATTTATTGAAGATGCCAGTTCGCTGACGGAGAATGTGAAAGTGAGGCTTCTCTGTAAAAAGTTAGAAAGAGAAGCCTTCGATAAGTACCAGAGGCACTTGTTAACCGAGAAATGTGACCGATATCGGATTCGAAAAATAGTTTCAGTCCTGAAGCAACTTTTTGATATAAAGACATCATTGTTCACACTAAAGTACCTGTGTTCAAAGGTGGAGAAAGGTCCGAAGATTATCTCCAGTACACCCCGAAAGAGTGGACGAACTTTGCAGAAAAAGCGAAGTTTCATAATTTGGATAGCGAAGGAATCAAGTGTCTACTACAGATTTTTGGACTAAAGAGTTCAAAAAAGCTGGAATAAGGCAAATACTTATTGCAGTGCTGAACAAAGAGTTCAAAAGCGAAAGTAAGATGGATGACCCTGCGAGAACTCTACTCAAAATGCGAAAAATTTCTTAGCCCAAAGAAGGATAGCGAAACTATACCTGGAAACATTATAGTGGCAGAAGCAGTCAAAGAAGAACGCAAGAAGTTAGGATGCTGAAACTGCTCGCAGCATCTGTCCAAGGACTGCAAGGCAAAACCATGGTTTTGCAAGAAATTCGAGAACACAGGACACAAAGAAAAGTTTTGTGAACTTATCAATAGTGGAAAACCATCTGGCCGACCAAGTGCAAATCCGAAGAATTCTCGAAGCAGTGGCAGCATCAGAACGAAGCGAAGAACGAAGAAAATAAGATTTCCATTCATCTACATGTTCGAAACGTAATGAAGAGCAAATGCCACGATGGGTCAACTTTCTACGAGTATAAATGGTAGCGAAAATACATGGTCACTCAGTGAACTTTTTACTTGATAAAGGTTCGGATATCACGCGCTGGACGAGTCAGTCTGGAAGAATACGAATGCTCCAAATTTCGAAGAGACGAATCACTTTGTAAAATACGCCAGTGGAATCCCGTCAAGATTTGTGGCAAGTTTTGGTGACATTTTGAGTTGAAAGGATTCAATATGAAGGTTACGCGTTGTTACTCCTCACAATTCTTTGTTAGGAATCGAATGGATACGAAGAATGAAGGGATGACTCATTTCTTGGAAAGGATGGCTGCAAGTGTGAAGACAGGGCAAAATGCTGCAATAGCACAGATTGAAGAATGCTTATCCAGAAGTATGCAAAGACGGTCTCGGATTATGCACTAAGAACAAAGCAGACATGCAGGCCGGTGGAAGTTTCCATGCATTGTTTAAGACTTGCAGATTTGTCCTCCATTATGCCGTTGCAGCGTCGAGAAGAAACTGGACAGACTTTTGAAAATGAAAGTGATAACACTAATATCGCAACGCAAATGGGCAGTTCCGATAGTATATGTGGAGGCAAATGGAAAGTTGAGAATATGTGCGGACTTCTCAACTGAACTCAACAGGCAATTGAATTGTACGACTATCTTTTGCCACTATCCGAAGACATCTCCGCATTTTCACTGGAAAAACCTGTTCTCACAAATTCAATCTCTCTGACGCTTGTCTTCAGACAGAACTGTCAGAAAGAGCGAAAAGTTTGGCTGTGAAAAACAAGCACAGAGGATTGTACTAATACAATCTTCTGCCGTTTGGAATAAAGATTGCACGGGATATTCCAACAGCTTATGAACAAGATGATAGCTGGTTCACGAAGTGTATCAAGGTACTCGGATGATATCCTGGTTTGTGGAAGGTCTGAGAAGAGCATATTGAGAATCTGTTAGCGTTGTTTGCAAGAATATCAGAGCATGATTTAGGCACCTGGAAAAATGTGCTTTCGGGCCTTTCTTGGTATAGTTACATACTAGGCGACATTCAAGCCTAACATCAAAAATCTTCGTGGACTATTACACGCGTTAAAAGATATAAAATGAAAATAGAAATTTGAAATTAGGAAAACTTTGCGAATTTGAAGAGGACATTAACAAATTAACTGGACCATGCTCACTATGATTCAGAGCAAAAGATAGTTGTAGCAGCGGATGCAAACGACAGAAATCGGTTTCTCTGTCCCATCAGAATATCTGTGCCATATTACGCACCCAATTTTCAAGACCTTGCTCACTATGATTCAAAGCAAAAGAAAGTTGTAGCAGCGGATGCAACAACTGAAATTGGATGCGTAATATTGCACAGATATTCGGATGGGTCAGAGAAACCGATTGCGCATGATTCGCGAATCTCTAACATGCACAAGGAAAAATCACTCGCAGATTGAGAAGGAAGCAACAGAAATCATCTTTGCGGTGAAGATATGCCATAAATACATCGTTGGCAGAAGATTCATATTCTTAACGTGTTGCAAGCCCTTTTTACCCATCTTTGGTGAAAACAACGGAATTCCACTTTACTCCGCTAATGGATTTTTGAGATGGGCTACGATTTTTTTGAATAAGATTTTGACTTAGAATACGTCAAAATCACTCAATTTGGGTATGCAGATGGATTGTCACGGTTGATGAAGAAGAAGCAGAATGCAAAAGAAGACGTTGTGATAGCGGCTGTCGAGAACAACATGACCGAAACGTTAAGAAATTGTATGAAAAGACTATCGTTGAAAAGTTCTAACATAGAAAAATACACGGAGAAGCACTAAATGACAAGAAAAAGCCAAGAATCCTATTAAGGTATTACTAGAAGGGTGGCCAACACAAACCCAGGCGTGGCAACCAAATTCACATAAACCTCGCAAGACCCGTATGAGGAATTAAGTACATGTCACAGTTAATACTTATAATGAATGGACCGAAATGGCTGGGATGTAAGTTGCCAATGCGACAAAGAATGGGAAGGTTTTGTAAAGAATGTTTGCTAGATGTGGACTACCGCAAACTATCGTGACTGACAATGGAACTCAGTTCACGTCAAAACTGTTCGAAACATGTGTAACTCAGAAGGATTTCTGCACATAAAGATTGTTCCTTATTATCCCCAGTTAAATGGACAAACAAAAAGTTTTGTTGATACCCTTAGACGCGGAATCAAGAAGCTTGAGGGAGAGGAGAGGCCGACGGGAGAAACTACTGATTTATTATAGGCCTACACGAACACCAAACGCGACTTTGAACGACAAGAAAGACACCGGCGAATTATTTCCTGGGAGGAAATTACGCACGAGACTTAGCCAATTAGTACCAAAATCAGAAGCAGTGTGTGAGAAGAAACAGACGCGAACACAGGAAAGACAATTCTGACAGAAAACACTAAGAGGTTCCGAAGGAATTCAAATTGGCGAATCGGTGTACGTAAAACAATAAAGCCACCTCATTTTTGTTGGTTTCAAGGCACAGTAAGACGTCTTGGATGAGTTGACTACGAAGAGAAGATTAGCATAGAGTTGCAAGAAGCATGCTAACAGCTTCGGCGTTGAAGCAAAGATGAAGAAGATTCAACAATTGAAAGCCTTGAAAGTACGAAAATACTACCAGATCTCCTCGCAAAAAATGAAGGCCTACAAAAATAAAAGCTTAGTCGAACAGTATGTGAACGAAGAGGCTTTTTTACACTTTTCACAATCAAGGAATTCATCTTTGTCGAAAACGAGCCATCAGTCATCTATGCGGCCTATGGTGGTAAATGAAACAAAGTCAGAAGATCACTACAACGTCCAGCTTATGTGATCTGACTGTGAATGTATATTGTACCTTCGATAATGAAGTAGGCTGGTTTGAGATGTAAGTACCCTACTGAGGAAGGTGTTGTGACTTTTAGGCTCCGTCCACGGTAGCGGAGCTGTGCCAGCGCCGGAACAACGCCGAAGTAGCGCCGAGCTCATTTGGCGCTGTTTCGGTCGATACATGTCCATTTTATAGAGGGGGGGCTAGCTGACCTCATGCCGGTACAACGTTATTATTATTCATTTAACTACAGAGATTTCGATCAATATTTGGTGCAGTTACTTGATTAAGAACTAAGTCAGCTAGCCCGCTCCGAACGAAATTATTTACTGACCGAGACAGCGTCGGGTCAGCCAGGGCTCGGCACGAGGTGGGCAAATGACAAGCTGGAAATCGTTTTGGGGCCAAAAAGCAAAGGGGATATCGTTTTTGCGGGATCCGGCGCGAAGCCCCGGAAGAAGATTCCATGTGCGAGCAAAAGAAGGTCGAATCATGCTTACAATTATACATCTAATTCATAGGAAAATAGTTTTCATAAACATCAACGCACAGCAGACTTCGCGCGCACTACGCCGCGTTTCCGCTAATTGTGAGCGATGCCGTTGAACACCATGATTACATGATCAGTTCTCAATGCAGGCGTACTTATATAGCACCAAATTACGTAAGCTAACAAAGAGAGGCTAGTGGAAACAAAGCATGAAATGTTATGAAAAACTTATGTGAATTGGAAGTGTAATAAGCATTTTTTCCAAAAATTTCGCAAAACTGGTAAACGACGATGTGAATTTGAATGGCTCGTTTGCAGCGCACAGATGACCATACGGTATGAAACTTGGTAGGTACATGAACACGGGCCTGCAGGGCTTATCTTAGAAGTTTTATTGAAAAATTATGTGAAGGTTGTGGCAAGCTTTTCTCTGAAAATTTCCCACTATCAAGAAAATGGAAAAAAGGCTCGTTTGCAGCGCAGAGAAAACGAAATCGCGCAAGAATTGGTGTGCATACGCGCAGTAGGACTAAGGAACAAAGTATGAAAAATTATGAAAGACTTATGTGAATGAAGAGCGTGCTTAACTTTTTTCCAAATTAGGTGGGCAACTACCCACCTAATGCCCACCTGAGGTGGGCAAAACTTTCAATTCACATAATTTTTCAAAATTTTTACATAAATCTGTTTTTCACATAAAGTTTACTATATGGTGAGATTTTGGTTCCAAAACTCCTCCTCTTATCTTTGTTAGCGCCCAAAATCGCATCAGCAGCCTAGCTTTCTAAGATGGAAAGCGCGCCCCAGTCAATCGATACGCGCGGGGACGGCGTCTCTCAGCCCTATGATTGCGTTCCTTTGATATTTTTTCATTCCTTCATCTTTTTCCTTGCTTATTCTTCTTCCTGTTTTTTATCTTGATACAGGTGAGAAGTAATTAGAGGAATTTGAGCATTTTGGGCGTTTTTGAGCGCTTTTAGGCGAAGTGTGGCCAGTGCTCTCGTTCCACAAGCACAAAGCGTCATTTTTGGGCTCAAGAGGGTATTCGTAAAAACTATTGGAGTCAAAGGGATATTCGTTTTGGAAAACCCCGTCTGCCCACCTCGTGCCGAGCCCTGGGGTCCGGCACTAGTTCGGCGTTAGGCCGGCGTGACACAGCCCCGGCACTGTGAACGGAGCTTTAGTGAAGGCGCTCAGTGAAAACGACTTTGAAAAAAATTGATATTTTCTTTTACAATCCGTTTATCTAACAAGTAAGTAGGCTATAATAGCAGCTTAATTCGTAGAGACGTACCGTTTTACTGTCTTACCGCTGGAGGGCAAATAAAGAGTTTTCGCTGTTGTCCATAAACACAACATGATTCTCAAAGCAAGCCACAATGAAATTTGCGAAAACCGACTTCTTTCGCATACCTATCTCATCGACGGGTTACTGCAGTTCTATATACGGGGTGTCTCAAAAATTTATCAGACAGTTAATTTTAGTAACTCTTTTGTATAAAAAAGTTGGACGTTTTTCCAGGTACCATGTTGTAATACCTTGAACTCACAACTTAGACTCACAGCACTGAGCGAGTAAGTGATGCGAAGTAGTAAAAAGTAGTAAAAGTAGTAGCCTTGCATGAAGGTTCCCGCATCAACGAAAAACTCAACGATGATTAGAAAGTAGTGATTTGCTTTATGCGTGAATCGAGTTCCCAGCTCTGCGACAGCCCAGTTCTGGTGACTAGAAAACTGCCAAGGCTTTGTTTACAGGAGATTTCAAATTCAAACAAAATGAATTCAAACAAAAGTTTTGGGACACCGTATTTAGGAAGAACTAACTTCAAATTTGTTCAGTTAGATGATATCAGGTTCTGCAATAAGTCGTGTCGCATTATTCCTTTGATTTTTCCCAATAGTTTGCACGGTGCTTTGTAAAAAAATATAATGAAACATTTGAAAGCTTTAAGCTTGCTTTACCAAAATTTTCGCTTCGGTTTGTTACATAGGAAAATTTGGAAAAATAGCAAGTCACGGAATGAGAACCAAACAAACACTATCGGTACGGGATAATCTAGAAGAGGCTGAAGATTATGGTGTACGGCTATAAAATCGTGCTTAATACTCAAGAATTTGAAGTTTGAGGGCCACACAGCTTATGCGAGAGAGACGACGAACATCGCCGCGACAAAGTCTTGCTTCGCCGACTTTCAAAGAAATGACATTGTAGGGCGGTCGAAGGGAGGGAACAAGCAAAAAGAATGGACAAAGAGTGGCAGTACATAAAGTCTAGTATTGTTGGGGAAAGACGCATATGAATCTGTTTTGAAAGCATATACAGTTTATTCCAAATAAGGTCAATAAGTTGAGAAAAAACTAAAACAAAAGTTATAACAAAACTTATCATACAACCTAATGTATAGGACAAATTGTTGAGCTTAGCAAAAGAAAATCAAGTTTCGGAAGAAAGTTTTTTCCTTTCTGAAGTAAAATTTGACAAAAGCAATTCCATGTTTCTTTTTTTATTTAAACTTATTGTAATTACGGTGGTGCTCTCACTTTCGTTATAGGCACTTCATCGATAGCAGTATTGTGTTATATATTGGGATATCTGTCAAGTTCTATAAGAGTCAAAGGAAAAATGACAATGAAGTAAAGACTGTAGGCCGCTGGGGACAATTGCTGTATCACACAAAGATGGAAAATGCGGCTTATGCAACAATGCGCTTCTGTTCAATATGTGTTTATAGAGAGCAATGAGATAGTGTTTGAGATTAGATAGACTACATGTCTACATCTCGAAAGCTTCAGAACAGGCTTTTTCAAAAGCGCGCTTTCTTACCCAATGAGATGCTCATGTATGCGCTTCTAAGCCAAAGTTCAGCTTTATTTTAACATTTAGCAAAATGTCTACCTGTTCCACATGACTCGGATAAACGAGCGATTGCTAGCCGCTTTAAATTGTAAAGCTTAATTGCAAAGCATTTAGTCACGTGTCCTTTAATCCACGAAAAAACGAAGATATTTGAGATTTTTCATTTTTCAAACAGTTTTTTGTATGCCTGACTTGAATAAGACAGCAAAAAACGACGGCAAGTAATCAAACAGCTCGAAACTAACTTTGAATAAGAAAACTGAGTGGTTATCCTATTTAATTGGCCGCAAGTTTTTCCTGTGATTCAATTGATCGTCATTTTAAGACTATATACTATCAAAATTTCTATTTCGAACAAACTTACGTTACAAAATTTTTCTTTTTTCCACGCTTCAACAACTTCTTTAGCTACACCTGTTCCGTTTGTATAATTAAACGCTCCTCTGGAAATGTTTGCAGTAACGCGATATAGGATATCTGTTACGACTTACCTCAAGATATAGTCGTAAGAATAGTACTGAATTACGTTGGATTTTTCGTATACTCTCAAGTATGCATAATAATCCGCAGTATCGTGCGTATAGCAATTGTACTGCTAAAAGGGTAATAATTGAAAACCGCAGTTTCAAAGTCTGTTCTATTTCTAAATCTGAGATTATCCAAAAAGCAAAGATGGCATTGGCATTTCGGCATAAGTTTTCAATTTTAGTAGGTGAACAAGAAAATATGTGTTCAAAACTACAAGTGTAAGCTTACCAATTGCACGTTGCACGTCTCCTTTAATTGATGCTTGAAGATATCAATCCAGTCGTTGGGAAAATAGCCCCCGGTATGTCCATACTTGCAGTTATTCCTTGGTACCGGACTTGGCCCTGGTCTCATTTCAGCGAAGTTAGGAGCAGGCAGAAACTGATATAGCTGTGATCAATTCTACTGTTTCGAGGAACAAAACGTACAGTGATGAGAAAGCAGTACAACACCCCAGAAGCAATGCTCGCACATCCGCCAGAGGCTCTTATGCAGTCCCTTATCCACGAAACTCTAAATACAGACTAAAATAGTGTGTAATCAATTTCGCAACAAACTCATTTTTTGTAGAAACTTATCTTATCTGGTCTATGTATCATATGGGACTTATTATTAATAAATCTATTAATTTTGCCATAAAAAGGAATTTATTATTTTGTATTTGAGGCAAAAGATCCGCAATGTCGACTCACAAAATAGTACTTCGGGATGATACTCTTTTTATAAACGACAAAGATCGTCACTAATGAATTTTCCCTTAAATGTGCTCTGTGGATATTTTATCAAAATAAGTAGATGAGTAAATGTAGTGAGTAAATGACTACGCACCTGAGTATAAACTATATCAAAAGCAAAAATGGATATTACATTTAGATTTTGCGCTCCTATTACACCCACTTTCGTCCCAAAAATTCTTTTTGTTTTTGTCCTATCATAAAGAAATGTGGAAAAAACGATGAGAGTAGAGATTCAAAACCATTCGACGCAGCTCTTCCCTCCTTACAATGGTTATGTTTCTATTAGGTGTCCAAAAGTTTGTGTCGTTTCACCTATTCTGAGGTTCAGAATGATGACACACATCGTTCAAACAGTACCCAAAGCAGAATTTCTTTTTCTTTCCAGGGGAATCCTCAAAATATCAAAGTTCCATAACTCGGTTATTACTACCACTAGTATTACAAAGTAAGTGAGCGATTAAAATTGCAGTAGAAATTCGCATAGGTATTTTCGTAGAGCATTTTGCTGATTCCGTGCCGCTTACGGCTTGACAATTTTGGACTTACGAATGCTCTTAACATTTTTCAGAAAGTTGTATTGCAATAAAGAAAAGCAAATTTGGAATCGCCGTTCAAATACGCGTCTAGACGTATTAGTTTGTACCGAATCTGGCATTTCAATTCTGAAATTTTATAACTTTTTACTGTGTCAGCGGATTTGCGCCTTTTCAACTTCGTTAGAAAGAAAAGGTCTTCCTCTTTGTAGGCGTGCCTCGACGAGCTTTTACTCTACATTCGTTTGAGGTAGAAATGAAAAAAAAAGACCACTTGAGCTTTCACCATTTCAAGCTAGATCGCCAAAAGTTTGGAACGCCGCAGAAAATTCTGATTTGGCAGTATATACGTTCCAAGACCTATTCTCTGCATGTGAAACAATTGTGCCTTCTAAACGTTTCGATGAAAAGTTATAATTTTCGAGTTTACAATAAAAACGCCCAAATTGACTAATTTGTCACTTTTTTCGAAAATCATAACTTTTCACTAAAACGTCCAAACAGCACGATTTTTCTCAAATGCAAAGAGTATGTCCTAAACTATATATTGATAATTCCAGATTTTTCTGCAGCGTCTCAGATTTTGGCGACCTAACTTGAAATGGTCAAAGCTCAAATGATCTCTTTTTCCATTTTTATCTCTGCAATGAATGTATAGTGATAGCTCATCAAGAAAGGCCTGCAAATAGGAGGACTTCTTCTTTCTAATAAATTCAGAAAGACGCAAGTCCATTGAGACAGTAAAAAGTTACAAATTTTCAAAAATAAAACGATAGTACTTTCGGGGCAACCTAATATATTAGGTTGTCTGGAAATTAATGCAGGCTGCGCAAATTTTCAATGTAAAGTATCACAACTTCTTTGAAATTGCGTATCGAGATGAGGTAAGAACTAAGAACTGCTGTCATGAGCAAGATTTGTTTATTCAAAGCATGTCCGGTTACACCTGTACCTCCAACATGCAAATTACTGGAAACCAGAAAGTGAGAAGAGTTTTCTTTGACAAGGCTTTGTACTCCCATCGGATATGAGTGTTCAGCGAGAAACTTCTGCAGCTTATAGTCACAAACCAGTACTACATATATAGTATGCAAAACTTTTTCTGGGAATTCTACGAAACAAATTCTTGCGGAATCAAAACTTTTTATTTTTCCGACATTATCTCTACGGCTGCGATTCCGAAAATTGTAAATTTTTATTTACTCACCAAAAAGTAATCCCGGGAGGTAGAAATAGTACCTGATGGCATTGGCCTCACTCTTCAAGCATGGGAGAAACTTTCGTTGTCGCTTTTTTTAGAAAAGTTTCTTACGCCGTGGAGTTGTCGCGGCTATTGGTCATGTTAAAGCCTCACTTTCTCTGTTCTCACAATTGTTACAAGGAAACGTTACTGTTCAATCTGTAGGTTCACTTTGACTTCTTACTTTAGCTATATTATCATGGAGATACTTTTGTTACTAAGTAAGTTTAAGCCAATACAGTAAAAAGGTAAATTTTATAATTCAATGCTTCACCTTCAAATGCTCGCAAAATTTAAACAAAAAGAGTTGATCGTAGAAGTAAATTATATAAAAGAGAGGATAAAGAGCGCTTTCTCGCCGGACAACCTAATACAACTAATATGATCGCCAAGTAAAGTTGGTTTTCTTACTGTTTAGCAGTTTCTTGAAACAATATAGACAGATAGGATGAATGGAAAAAAAAATTTCTCGCTCAACCTAGTCCAAGTTTAATCACAAGTGTGATAGGTGGACTAATTTCTCTGCATCCCTCTTCTATTGGGCCGCCATCTGGATGACCCGGGTGTAGGCCCTTCTGAACCCACTCTAATCGCGATGGCTGCGATAGGTCAGCGCGTCTCAGAGGTCACGTCTTAATTCGCTACTTCGATAAGGCGAGCGGTTGACCCAAGTAGGTACGCTGCGGAAACGGATGAGTTCCCCGGTAATGACCTCTCTCCCTCGAATCCTTGATAGAGATGTCGTAGACGCGTGATTCAACCGAATGCTGCTATTTTGCTGTCTTTCCTAACAAACTCGCTGCCATTTACTAAAGTGACGTGCTTCCAATCACCTGTGGGATGTGTTTGCTTCGACTACTGAAGAACTCTATTTTTGGTTGAGCAAGGTGAGTGCTGGTAACTCATTTGTACATGTGTGCAATCCTTGCTGCATCGTTTATCGTCGATTCATTTGTGTATGTGAAGTAAACGAAGCCTGCATTGAAAACACACTTTTTGGTTTAATTTTTGCTGATAACCCGAGACCCAAGATTCGGGTTAATGAAGTTTTTCGCCAACACTTTGATTTTGCGTCCATTATAGCGGCTGCATAATTATATTCGTGTAAACCATACAGATACTTATCAGTTTCGAACCTAGTTGTAAGCAAGGAAAGTAGCGGAAATCACTGTTTTGTGACTGTAGAGAGCTGAGAAGTTCTAGAATCTAGCTCAGAAATTTGATCTACAAGCGGTGGCCTATGAACGTTCAAAATTCCATGCACAACCCAAAAATTAGCGAGAAAGGAGCAGCGTTTGCGCAAAAAACTAGATGATACCAAACAAATGCCTTGGTATTAAGCGAAAGTCGTTTAGAGCAAACGTTACTACACAAATTTCTAGAATTTTTTTTTTGAAATTTTTTCAGTTAAAGGCCTATTTCACAGTGGCGCAATATGCTAAGAGTTTATACCGTAATCCTCAAAAAAGGTTGGAAACTCTCTACATGAGTCTAAGTTGAACCTCCCTCTACAGAACAATGCCTTAAGCTCGGCAAAAGACATGGAAGCAAGAGAATTATTAACAGTGTTCAAATTTTTTTTCGGAACACCTTGTATATTAAAACTGTATTACTAGGTGGCAAACCCTCTCTCTGAGCCTCTCAATGATATTTTCGTAAACAGCATGCACACTTACCTTCTGTACCAGCTCCTGACCGGCTCGTAGGTGAAACTTTGCAAATTTGATAAAATCGATATCGATCAATAACAAAAAGTAGCCTTCGACGCCCCGCCCCGAAGTGTATGTGCCCCAGCATTAGTTCAGAAGTCAAATTTAAAATTTCTATTTGGAAACGTAAGAGCATACATACAGACATGCAAACAGACATTTGGCTTTATTCATATTATAAAGTGCGAAGTTTTATGCTACAAAAATTGCTTACTGAGCGTCGTTTTTTGAAAAACCTAAACCGAGAAACTGACACAAAATGGTGAATTCTGGAACCATTTTATGATGTATAAGAACTTTAGGCGGAAGCAATTGCAGAGCTTTCACTCTGTTCTTTGCCCATTTCAAAATGCAAAAAAACTCGGAGTTTTGGTATCATTTTTGCAGGAAATTCCCTCAAAATTCAGGTTTCATTCTATGATTTGTCCTGACATTGACTAAGCTGTTATCAAAATTTATGCTGGCATATTTGAAAGCGAGTTATGCTTTCTAAAACAAGACCTTCCCAAGAAAATTTTTTGGCAATATTCGCGTCAGGAAATCTTTACTGTAGCGCTACAATCATACAGAAGCATGTTTTGTGTACCTAAAGGTTGGCCGCTTATAATGATATATATTGCGGCTAGAAAGATAGCGAGAAGAATATTATCGTGATTCAAATTTCAATTTGGACGCGCTTTTGATTATAAATCAACTATAAGAATATCATCCGCAGAAGGTTTCATGCGGAAATTTTCAAAAACTTATGTGCCGTAACAATTTTTCCCGGATTAGTCCTCCTCCATATCGCCATAAAAAAATTGGCTTCAGCCTGGAGCATATATTTCTGGGACTTCGCACAAATTCTATCTCTTCCATTATAGACGACTCTTCAGTCATAAACTGCTTGAGCGAGAAACCGAAAATCGCTGCCTCTTTTCTGATTTTTCCTTTGATTTGCTAATAAACCTTGTTAAATATCGCGCCCCAATGCTAACTTCTTGTGCAGTGAAAATTTTAACGGTTTGTGCTAGTTTTTTTTGATTTACAAATCCAGTCTCTTCCGGTGCCTGTAAAAACACCAAGAAGAAGGCGACAAGTTTCCAGTGAGAATTGAAGTGGACTTCCTAAAATTCTGGCGAAACCAAAAGGGTCGTTCCGAAAATTACTTAAAATGGCTCGGGCCGGGCTTTGGACATTTGCTTCGGTGCGTGTGCATTGGGAAAAGGTCAACTGTATTCACAGACTTGCTGAAAGATTGAAACAAAATATCGGTTTATTTTTTGATTTTTGGATACTTGAACAGTTTTTTGGAGCAAGCGGTCGAACAATAGGTCAGAAGTCAAACGACTTTTGTTCGCCATTCCACATGGAAGAATAAATTGAAAAATGATTTGAAACATAGATATGGAGTAACAATCCACATTCGAAATATCATTCTAAAACATAACAGCTAAAATAATATTGATCAAGTCGAACGGGATGTTATATATGTGTAGTGTAACAATGCACACAAGTAAAGAATGTTGTTTACAGAAATTTTCTTTATGATGCGCATTATTAGCTGTTTTACGTATAACCATGTTCTTTCTAGCTGGAACAAACTGAAGGCCGTGTTCATCAACAAACTTAAAAGTAAAACTTGCCCTTAAAAGTAAAACTGATTATATTTTCTCTCAAGTTTTGCTTGGTATCACGAAGCTGCCTGAGGGTTAAAAATGCTCATAAACTAGCTTTGAGAGTAAAGTCTACCCCTGAAAGCAATCATTGGGATATATCTTACCCTTGAGGTACCTGGTATTTACGCTGCTGGTTAAACATATTTGATGGTCAGCAAGTGCTCATTGACGTTTCTTTGTTGAGTCAATCTCGCGTCTGGTAAACTTAAATCACATACTGCCTAAGTTTATGTGTTGGGTTGTTCTTGTAATCTATTTCCATTCTTTTGCTGTTGTGCCAGTTTTATCGACTAATTAGTTTTACGTACCTTGCTAGCCCCTGACCCAGCTTTACTAAGTTCCACTTCGGTTTAACGCTTGTTATAATTCGTATTGGAAAAAATTTGAATTTTTTGGTTATCATTTTCTTTTCGTTGTACTATTGATGTCGTTTGAAGTTATCGTCCAATATAATTATTCAGCCAAGTTTACTATTCGGTAAAAATTTAGTTCGAATTAGGTAGTCCAACAAAGGAACATATGGCGAACATCAAGCCCAATAACTCAGATAGCATTCGTCGTTTCAACAAACTCAGTTGCGATAGCGGTACAAATTGCAAAAGACTTTCGTATCATGGACCTTCCTCAGTTAAATCCTACTTCAATAACATATCCGTTTAGTAAATGATTTGATGAATTAAACTATCGTGCAACTATCGTTCCACTCTAAGCCTCAAATCGAGACGAAAAGAGGCCACAAGATTGAGATAATAAGAATTATAGGTACGTGTTTGTTGTCAGAACAGTGGTCTATATAATTTAATCAAACTTTACGGTATTATGGTACTTACAGTATACTTTTACGGCTGCTCCTGTTCCTGTTGTGTTGGACGAGCTTGATCTTGACAAACATGATTTGAAAGGCCAACCTGCAAAGAGATGAAACTGAGGAACATCAAGTCCAGAAAGCAAAAGCAGAAGCAAGGAAAGATTCATGCGAAAATCAGATCAAAAGGAGATACATTTTCAGTACTCTGGAGATAGTAAAACCATTCCCTGTAAATATAGTGATGACGGTGAAAAATAATGGCCCGCAGTAAAGCTGCTTCATTCGATCTCAACTGAATAAAATTTCATTTGAGGCTTCGACGAGTCAGCTTGTTGATTGCTATTGCCAACCACCCATGATGATAAGATTGAGAGCGCCACGTCCATGCAAGTATACGAGTCAAGACGAGTTTGCCAAACATTCACATCTACGTCATTGGCACTAGCGGCGGGGATGTGGCCGCACCTGTTAGATCTTGTTAACTATCGTCAGCATCACTGTGGCTCCTCACCGAAATGTTAAATTGACGTGTAACGTAAGTTACTCATAAGGGAAAGTTCCCAAGTTAGCTCGGTCAACCCGGATGGCTCATATATCACCGTAACGGGCTTGAAACGCTGATTCCAAATCGCTTTCCTTTTCTGCGGAGCTACTTTTCGAGGGAAGTGATGAGCGTTTAAATGTCTAAATTTGTCATGTTCAAAGTGGCTTAAAATCAGTTGAAAGCTGTAAAATAAAACCTAACGGTATTTCGTTATCTGTGTTCTGTCCTTGTAATCAATATACTTGATACAAAACTGATAAATCACTTTCGTGTGTTATTGTACAGGTTTCGCCAATTTTAAGCCACTTAAAACATGACAAATTTAGAATTTTAAAACGCTCATAACTTCTCTCGGAAAGCCGCTCCCAGAAAAGAAAAGCAGATTTGGAATCAGCGTTTTAAGCCCGTTACGGGGATATATGGCTCATCCCGGTTGGCCTAGCTGACTTGGGAACTCTCCCTCATCAGGAGTAACTTACGAGAAATTTCTCTGCGTATCATCATTGACACACCATTTAAATCAATTGGTAGCCTAACTGAATGTGGACTGACTGAAGTAAGGTAGACTACCTCGTCAGGTAGACGGACGGTCAACTGAAATTTCGTTTTGCATCCTTACTACATGGGAAACCGGTGATAGGCAGTCTACCTTACCGAATCTTGGATGAGGGCCTCAGTTCAGTTCACCTAAACTGAATTAGCTTTACTACGGGCCAATGTCATGAATTCATGTTTTTTTCCGAGAGCTGCTGCTTCAAGGCAGCGTCCAGGCAAATCTGGACATATGAGCATCATACGTCGAAGATAATTTTGGGACCCCAACTAAGACATTGCCCAAGCGGGAGCCCAGATGGTGTACTCGGCTGAGATAGGTGCCTCCAAACTGGACCCCGGGATCACATTAACGGACGACCTGCCACCCGACCCATCAGTTTTGCGTGGGTCCTCGCGCGAAAATACGCAAGTACAATGTAAGTCGTTCGTTAGTACGATCCTGGGGTCAGAGTCGGATATCTTAGCCTTGGGTGAACGGCGCTGCCGCTTGGGCAGTGTCTTGGCTGTGGCCCTGAAATTATTTTACACATGAGATCTTTATAGGTCTAGATTTGCCTGGACGCTGCCCTCCAGGATGTCACTTTTGTACACCCGATTTTCGGCGTGCGCCCTAGCTGCACCTTATGTTATGTTAAAGCTTTGATCCATTTATTGGTTAGCTGCATTTGGTCGTTTACTTCTCAAAACGCTAGAAAAATGGTTCAGAAAGAAGTTTGTGCATAAATGCTCATTGTAATAGGCCGTCCGCGCAAGGTGCGCAGGGTGTGTACTGCGCGTCACTCCCTTTTCCTCATGCACTCTCAACCCCTTGTTTCTCCGCGCTTCTTCCAGTCATGAACTATCTTCAACGGAGCAACAGCGTTGCTTTCCGAGCACAGCGCGAACGGCCTATTTGTGTCAACCTTTTGGGTGGGAAAAATGACACTAAAAATTGATAACAATGTGAATGACAAGATTCGGAGTGAACAAAGGCAGATCGCAATAAGACACCCGCCATACTTGATTCTGAATACTCTTAATCCGCGTGATCCGCTTCGTGCAAGGCATGCGCACACAGCAGTTTATCAGTTGGCGGCGAGTAAGTAAAAAGGAATTTCGCATTGAGGAATTAATTAGGGATTACGCAAATTTGCTGTACACGTGTACATCAAATGACGAAACAACGATGCACGTTTCGCACGAAACGGATCAAGCGCATCAAGTGGATCCAGTGGATCAAGAGGATCAAGTATGGCAGGTGCCTAACGGAGAGCATGACATGAACGACTATCAAGTGTTCTTTTAAAGGGTTTTTGTAGTACAAAGTAGGTAGAACTCGTGGCCATGAATGGGCGCCATTTAATGAAATTTGTTATTGATTAAAAAGCTTTAAAAGTTACACGAGCGCATTTGGCATGCACGTGTGTTGTTAAAGTGCTGATCATAGGACTCTACAAATCCTGCAAAAGCTGGTTTCGCATTTGTTTCATTTCGTTCTAGTAAACTTTGGAAATCGCTTTATGTTAGCATTGGCTAGGTATAACTCAAATTATTGTCATTTTGCCTGACTAAGGTCGTTGGTTAAGCAATTTAAATCATTTTTAACGCAGAGCGAAGAAAATATCATTTCAAATTGCGTTTTGAGATGCATAGAATAAGGGTAACGCCAACTAGATGCTGATTAGCACTAATTCCAAGTGAATAGTCGTATCCCCAAAAATACACGTAACTGTTTGGATATCTGCACGTTTTCGGGAAGCTTTCCAAAAAAAATTTAGGTTGAAAAATGTGCAGCTTTTGATAAGCGAATCCTTCAGAATTCAAACTTTGATTTGCAATGTTTTGAAGTATGCGAATTTTGCTGACAGAGAGCATTGACATTTTCTATTGGCCCATAAGAACGTTGATTGTAGGATGGAGGCATAATAGGCGCCATCTAGTCACCTCATTGAAAAACCACAAAAACATGACGTCTTATTCGATAACCCCTAAATGTTCTTTTTGCATTTGTGAGGTGTTTGCCAAAAACATACCTATTCAACGGCGCTAGAGATATGAGAAAAAACTGAAGTGTGAGCATTCTGGACAGCTAATAGAAGATATATCACATTTATGTCAAAAAGGTGGTATAGAACAGTGAAAAAATTGTGACGTTTTCGCACCGCGCGCGACACTCACGCGCTTCCAGCAACTGCATTTTCTTGTTTATCTCTACTCGAATGGTTTTTCTGCTTACTTATGATAGTAACTCGACACAGGAAGTGAATGAGCTGGGCATAGTTGATCTTGTATGGATGTTTTATGCTCCTACATGCGCAAATACCGCAGTCAAATTTGTTGTCACGATTTCAAGAATGACCTGTACTTTTCCGTTAACCCCTTTTCAAAGAATTCTCGTGAAATGAGTGCTTTTGTCTAAAAGAAATCTTTATAAACTTATGAGGTCTCTTTACCTGTCACGTGTAAGAAAAAATCAGCACGTTTTGATTCAGCTTTACATGCTTTCTCAATAGATTATATTCGGTAAAGCACAAGATAACTCAAGAGTTCTTTATTTTTTGATGAAAGGTAAAACAGTCAAAAGTTTATCATATCCTAGTCACAGCCACGTCTGTACTAGGCTACTCAAAATGCTGATATTGAGTATAAAATTGCGCATCAGAGTCTTATTTCTTCCGACTTATTACAAACCAAGCGGTTTCCCAAAGTTTTCGAAGAAGTAGTTACAACAGTGAACAGTTCAAAAATTTTGTAGAAAGTTGTGTAACAAGCTAATCAATATGCGCGAAACCTCTGCTACACGAATTTTTAGATTTTTTTTCTGGATTTTTTGAGTCAAATGCTCATTTCACAACTGCGCTGCATCCTGGTTTATAATGAAAAACTAAGTCGAAGCCGGATCTACAGAATAGTAGTTAAAACTTTTCCAAAGACTTCATAACCAGGAGTTATTTACAACCAAACGTCAGGCACATTCTTTTACGACACCTTGTATGATGTTAACGCAATAGGGTGATGCCAGTTAAATTTAGGATTTGCTCACTTTAAGCGACACAGAACTCTTGTTCAAAACCTGTGAATCATGTAAATAGAATGCAGTTTCTTTTATCACGTAGCGGGAAGTTGAGGACTTTTTTCTTGCTAGTGAAAGTAAATATGTTGCAGCAGAAGAAATGAAATTTTATTTAAAAACTGGGTCAAAGTAACAAAAAGTACAAAGCTTTGTAGAAACTTGTTTCTGTAACTTTTTCCAAACCTCCCATAGTCTCCACTTCAACGAATTGCCATTAGTTCATGATTCCGCCCTTTTTGTTGTGGAACGCTAGGTTGGCACATAAGCGGGGCAAAGGATAGGGATGCGGTATGTAGTTTAATACTAATTACTTGTTTTGACCACATGCAACTAGTGTGCTACTGTGCAACAATAAAAATCGAAGCGATGCGATGAAACTTGCT